>JAXQQM020071012.1:0-85616 GCA_034641835.2 Pinus albicaulis
AAGTTTGTTCAATATTCGATAACAAGTTCTGACATGTGACTTAAACATCTTCTTGGCTGTCGATGCCCATTGCCAAGAAGCGATCCATCCAAGATAAATCTTTGTTCTTGCATGAGGATTTTTTCTGAAGCATCTGTGTGAAGAATGGGTGTGCTAACCACAGTGCTTGCATGGGTGAAGATCAAAATAATTATCTTTCATATGGCCAACGCAATCACAGTGTTGGAATTTTACAATTTGTTGTTGTTGTTGTTGTGGAAGAGGAGCAGGATCTGGAACAACTGTAGGTGAAATGTCATGAAGAAATCCGACACTCTAAAATTTGATGGGCTTGGAGTAGTCCGGAATATGAAAGGACACATCCTTGTCATATCCAAGACCAGTTCTGTGCTTTTTGTGGACAAGCTCTTCCCAAGGTTTGATGATGGGCTTGGGAAGTGCAAACTGAGCTGCTACATCTGCATGTAAATCTGCTTTTATACAAGGAACTAAATGTGAATCGATTGCAACTTTATATTCTTGCTGCTGATGAGAGTCTTTCTCAATTTTCTGAACAGAAACAGGTTCAGAATGATGACTCTTTTGCTGAAGTTGAGACTCTAACTGAAAAAAATCAATCTTGTCTTGTGCATCTTGCAAGCAAGTTTGAATATTAAAAAGAGCGTTCTTGCTTATTTTTACCATATCATGAACAGTGGAATGAATGAGCTTATGCAACAACTCTAATGCATCATTGATTTTAGCCATTTTTCTCAACAAATCAAATTCAACAAAAAGATATTCGCAAGCTTGGATGCTTCACTATCGATGAGCAGATGGTCTTGAGCTTGCTATATTACCTCACAATAAAGATGAAGGAAAATTCCAAAAAAATATTTTTTGGAAAAACTATCAGTGAATTTATGATTCCATTGCTATTTTGAAAATGATGACCAATTTTCAACATTTGCCTTCACATGTCAATATCTTTCAGAGAGTCACCCTTCTATGTATGCCACAAATCTTGGTCATGTTTTTATAATAGAGAAACATACAACAAAAACTTCACTTTTCACTATATAGAAAATCCATATATCCATTTATTCATATACCATCTCCCCTCTCTCTTTTTCTTCTTATCTCTTCTTTTTTTTTGAAAAAAAATTGGGGGAAAAAGCAGAGGTATTATCCGGGGGAGGTGATTTTTGGGGGAGGTGAAAGTGTAAAAAATAAAAATAAGAAATTAAATTGGTATTATGGCAGAATGAAAAAACGCAGAGAATCTGCGTGGGAGAGGAGGGAGGCAGAGTGTTGAGGGGCGGGCGTGAGTAGGGAGTGCGGGTGAGGGGGTGGGGATCGTGTGAGGGGAGGGGGAGGGGTGTGAGTTGTATGATGGGGAATTTAGTGAGGGGGCAGGGGAATCGTGTGAGGGGGGGGAGAGTGTGGAAAGGGGTGGGAAGGCCGAGTTTTGAGGGGTGAGCTGCGTGAGGGGGCAAGAGGGAGTGCACGTGAGGGCTGTGAGGGAGAGAGGTGGTGTGAGCTGTGCGATGAGCAGGTGAGAGGGGTTGGGAGTGGGCAGCATGGGTGGGATGGGAGAGCTCTGTGGTGAGCGGGGTTGGGATAACCGAGAGGTGAGGGGGCGAGATTGCTATGCGGGGCAGTGAGTGTGGAGTGTGAGTGGGAGGAGCGCTCCAAAGGAAGAGGGAGGCTGAGCATTATGAAATCAACACAGATATGTTCTGTAAAAGGTGGGAGGCCAAGCGTTGTGGAGGGAGGGGAGCTCGTAGGGAAGATTCGAGCAGTGATGAACAGACGGGCTGGTGTGAGGGAAGGCCGAGCAGGCGAGCCAGCGTGAGGGAAGTCTGAGCAGTGGGAAAACCTGTATAATTTAAAATGCACAAACTTTCAAATTCAGGAATATGGCAGTACACAACGCTGATCTTTGCAAAAATAATTTATGAACGCTGCAAAAATGATTTCTGAATGCTGCAAAAATGACTTCTGAATGCTGCAAAAAATGCATAGGATTTTTGTAGGTTTACATAGGCCACAAAATCAAGTGGCTCACACAAGATTGAGCTGGTTATGAATGTATCATCTTTGATACCATGTTAAACACACACATGGTGTAGGAGAAACTAAACACACACAAAGGGAAATATAAGTATTCATTTCTCATATTATTCACCATAGATGTACATTTATAATACAATGGTGTGATCCTTGGATTCATCTTCCAAGGTCACTTGGACTCCTTTGTGACTCTTCGCCTTCCACACCTACCCATAGAAGATTAGGTGTTCAACAAGGAGCATAAGGCCAAGGAGGTGTGTACCATGATGGATTAGTGAAAGGGTACCAAGGCTGGAAAGGTGAATTCTGATTTGGATTGTAGTGAGGATAATGTGCACCTTGCACACCTTGTTGATATGGTCGAGGACTTGGGGGTCTCCTTTGGTTAATGAAGCACAACTGCTTTGACCCACCCTCTACTCCTCGCTGGTATACAAATTTTAGGCCTGGCATAAAGGGACATTTTTATGTTGCATGATTATATTCACAGACTAAGTATACTTCTATGAAATTCAACGTGAATTCATTCCTAGGATATTTAGTAAATTTAGGGAAAAATATAGCCAGCATTATTTCTGCTTCCTTTTGATTTGAATAGTATCAATTTTTAGGGAAAAGGTATGCAACATTTCACTCTTAAAATCCTCCAATTTACTCCCTATATCATGCTTGATGGATGTTTTGGAGGGAGAGGAACTGACCAAGATTTGGCTAGACCTACCCTATTTCCTAGCATCCCTAGAGTGATTATTGAATACAGTTTTGATGTCATCATAAGTTAATTGGTATATATCTCCTCCAGATAGCACGTTGATGGTTTCCATTACATCCTCCCTAATTCCCTGAAGAATAAATAGAGTGACTCAAAATAAAGGGTACAGTTGGACCTCCTATAATTGAGTTGAAATCTTTCCTCATAGTCCTTTAGAGATTCACCAGGTCCAAGCTGGGTCATCCTAAAAAGTTTCTCCTTTGTTTCTTTGGACCTACAATAATCTCAGTATCTTTCATTAAAGGCTTGTTTCATTTGGGCCCAAGTAGTGATGCTTTCTCCGGGTAGACCCATAAACCAGTGCAAGGTTGCATATTTGAGGGTAGAAGGAAAAAAAATCATATTATGCTCATCAGAGGCATATTAATAGGTCCTATAGACAACAAAACATTAAAACATGAAGGTGCCAATATCCTCAGAGGTTAGGCCATGGAAACATGGACGAGAAACAAGGCTTATATTTTTCATTCTAGCCTCTCCATTGGTTTCTTTGATAAGGAAAATCTCATTGTTCCTGTTTTCATCCATAGTTTGGGTAGGTGAGATAGGTTCTTCTTCTCCTATAGGCTCTTCAAAAATTTCAGATTTCTCACCTAAAGGGTCTTCTAACTCCCATGTGGTCAGAGAGGGAAGCTCATAGTCACCAAATAATAATGAAGGTTGAAAGCTTGAGGTGGTGGGGTTTTTTGGTAAGAATTCCTCTTGGTTATCCCTACTCCTACGAGGCATGAAGAACAAGTTTATTTTTTATTTTTTCTCTTAAAAAAATAAAATAAAATAAGGGTTATGCAAAACAGAAAAACAAGCAATTCTTAAGCAGAAACAACACCTACTTAGAAAACTCCCTGGCAACAACGCCAAAAAGTGACGAGCCCTAGTATTACACCAAGGATGTTGCAACTCCAAAGGGATTCTCAACTTCAATTATCAACCCAAGGTTCATAATAACTTAGAGGTGACAATGCTATATGCACAACAAGTTAGGTTCTACTCATGTCACTCATATTCATGAAATCAAATCAAGGTGTTCAGAGACCACTCCTCCAACTAATTGCAATGAAACCTCTTATGAAAGCATAGATGTACATGATTCTAACTACAAAGGTGAAAATTACAATAATCAAATGTAAATGCTAATTGAAATTGCATTAGGGAAAATAGGCTAATCTATTTGTAGAAATAAATCATGTTACTCTACTTGCCATTCCTAAAATGTAAATGCTAGTTGAAGTTGCATAAAGGAAGAAAATTGATCTATTTGTAGGAGTAAATCATGCTACTCTACCTGAAAACTTTATTTAAATTATTAACCTACTTTTCATGCATCATTTATCTACTCACAGTTGCTTGAAAATGAGGAATCCAATATTTAGCATGCCTATGAAAAAAAATACTAATTCTAACTATGTTTTTCTATCTGATGGTTGCAACGATGGAAGGATGAGGTTGGATTGGTCCTAGAGTCTTCCCTAATCATCAAATAACATTCTGGAGGCCATTATTCATCTTAACTATCCCAAAGTCAAAGTTTGGAGAAAAAATGGTTGAAGAAAAAAAAGCTATAGAGATGCTACAGGAGGTCATGTATTGCTACAAGAGGAAAATGGTGTCTTGAATGTATATGAAGGTGGATGAAGGTAGAAGGAGGTGAATGAAGGGTGTGGGATCAAATTGGCCAAGATTAGTACCCCTCAGAGGCCTATCTTGCACCAAAGTTGATGCCCATGGTGTCCTTCCTTTACCCCAATAGAGTGAACTCAGAGACCGAGTTTAGAAGCTAGGTGAGGTGCCTATGAGAAATATTAAAGGGTCCAGGTGGATGTGTAAAGGTGTTCCCACTCCTGTAAACTAGGACAGTCCTTGCGGCTAGTAAACTCATGCATAAAATGACCAATAATACAGTGAGATAAATTATCATGGAAAATATGAGTTGCATTTTATTAAGACCCATTATATCCTACAACATTACCTTAATTTCCAAACAAATGATACCAAGTTCTAGGTTCAAGAAGATTAACATCCAAGAGAATTACAAATGAAATTTATCCATTTCCAAGAAATCATAAAAAAATAATTCTGTGTTATGATTGTGGATCTTTACAATCACTATTCCCACATGAGAGGTGATAGGAAAGCCTGAAATCACAAGTTTTCATAATGCAACATATACTCAAACCTATGTTGCAGGAAACATGGGTCTCACCCTCGATTAAACAAAGAAGCGAAACGAAAATGTGTTTCATCGTATCGTATGGCCTGGAAACGTGTTTCCGGCTGTACTGGTATGTTTCTCATTGGGGAAACATGCCTAGTATGGCCGGAAACGCATTTCTAGGTCGTACAACTACGTTTCTGTCAATTTTACTTGTGTTTTATTTTTTATTTTTTTTGTTTGCATGTGTTTTAATATTTTTTTAATTGTTGAAACCATATTTTGGATGATTATAGATGACTATATAAACTTATAAAGAGACTCTCGCCTCGTTCTCTCATCACATGAATTCAACAAGTCGTTTCACTTGGAGAAGGGCGATTTTAGCAAGGACAAAAGAGGAAGAGAGTAGTGCTTCAACTAGGGCATTTTCACCAGTGAGAAAAGAAGATTTCAACAACAAGAGAAAGATATTTCAAAAGTATATTTGGAGTGTGAAGTTTCCAACTACGACATTCTTGGATTTTGGCTCAACTACAAACATATTTCTCTTGTTTTTTGTGGCATTTTTGCATAGCTTCAGCTACAAAAAATTAATTTGGGTAAGAAGTGTTGGAAATGTTGTCATTGATGGCAAAGAGAGCAACATAGAAGCATAGAGATAGCAAAAGAAAACTAACAAGGAGAACATTAGACATGAAGAAAGGGAAAGAGAGATAGCAAAAGAGGCAACAAAGATGTAGAGAGGTAACAGAGACCTGCATAGAGCTAGAGAGATCTGAAGAGCTGTAGAGAGTCGAGCAGATGTGAAAAAGGCCATTTGAAGAAGCAGGGCAGCAAAAAGAAGCAGCCCAGGCTGTAGAATACAGAGAATATAGAGAATACAGAGAAACAGAGAAATGGTCCTGCACTGACGTGCACTGTCATGCACAGTAACTGAATGCAGAGAAACGGTCATACCGAATAGGTTTGAATGGTCTCTTGGTTCCCTAGATATGAGAAATTGGGGAAGGCTCGTTAAAGTCTGTCAGAAGACGGTAGCACCAAAAATAGAGCAGAGATGGCTTGACAGTAATGGCGCAAAGGGTTCATAGAGCTATTCGTTCATAAAGGTGGAGCGGAATTGCGAGCCGATGGTGAAGTGAACTTGGGAAATGTTAAAGAGCGAAAGAAAACAATGTTAGCACAATTCTGAGGTGGAACCATAAGGTATTTGGAACCACAGAGACTGGATGGTTTTATATGCTGTAGGTTTAAATTAAAAGAAATATTGATGTCATATATGAGCAGACCTTTTACATATACGAAAGAAAAGAAAGCGAAACCTGAGTTTAATTACAATTGATAGACCCGTGAATAAAAGAAAGAGGCAGAACCTTGAAAAAGCGGAAAATGGGAACCATGAGTGACAACATTAAAGGCGGTTTCAATAAATTATACCGAAAGTATCGCGTGTCTATCTAACTGGTAAGCTGTTTTCACAATTTGAACGCGATGTTGGTCCTCGTTTGACATGTGGAAAAGGCGATATTGGTAAAACCGTTTTCATCACGTAACTTTTGAACATTAAACCTCGAGTTGTTTGGTTATGCGATATTCTGTTTTGGACGTTGGATCACCAAAGCCGATGCAACGATGTCTCAACCGTTAGATGTAAGGGGTAAGTTAATGCTGGGACCCATCGTCATCGCGCGATTTTGAGCGGTTAAAAGGAGGGCAGTTTGGTTGTGCGATATTGCGTGAGACCCGTCAGATGAACGTGAAATGGGAGTTTGGAACGCGATAATAGATCGACCGTCGGATGGTAACAAAGTTGCATAGTCGATGAAACAAGGTACGTGGGCCCGAACAATATTATATGATTGGCAGTTGGGTTTTGTTGTCAAAGTCTGCGGTTCCACATATATGAATATTACATAAGGTAGTCAATATATAATGCATTGTATTATAAAGGTTCGTTGAGATGTGAATAGCCCAAAGTTATTCGAATAGCCATTGAATCAATGAAATACTCACATGATTGATACCTTGGGTTTTAATAAAAGACGAGGTATTAAAAGCCATATTATATAATGATTATTGATGTTGATGCGACGAGGTGTCAATAGTTGGATGCAAAGGTAAGTGTTAAATGAGCAGTGGGACCCAGACTTTAATATAATATGCCGGTGGGTGATTATTAAACCAAAGTCAAAGTTCATTTTAACGAATTATCATATGAACGCCTATTTGAAGGTTGTTAAAGGTAGGTTTCCAGTGTTAGTGCAGATAACTGAAGTTAAATGGGTATCAAACATAGGTGGGCCCGACTATATGGGTGCGTGGAAAGGTTGGCGAAGATTATTGAATGTGTAATATATGTTGAGGTGTATATATATATATATAATGTTATAGCCGAACCTTACACATGAGTTATATAGTAGATGCGAAAGGTAAACTTTGAGCATATAATATATTGGGTTATGAAGCAGAGTATTGGAGTTGCATATGAATGTTTATTTAAAACAGGTTTGACATGTGGGGCCCGAACAAACATTTATGTGTATCGGATTATATGGTTACCGGGGGTTTCATAACCATGGAAAAATGAAGCTTCCGCATTAATTCAATTTGCCCAGTTCAGAAAATAAGAAATGCTTCCGCATGTAAAGATAGCCATATTGTGAGATTTGTTTGGGGCTAAACTTGTAAAGCAGGTATATATGCAACAGATACACAAGTGGAGTGAACTGGTGAATATGCACAAGAATGAAAATGTGGGTTTGACAGGTGTACATGCGCAGGTGTATAGAGTTGCAGTAAACAGAAGTATGCAGAAAAGTTACTTAATAGCAACAGAAAAGACAAAACCAAGAAAGCCAAAGGCCAGAAAAGGGGCTGAGTGAAATTGATGTATGTAACTGAAAATGTGAATGTAAATGTTTTAATTTATTTTATATTGTTTGTGATGCATTGGCAAGTCTCCTGTAGGAAAACAAAACTCCACTGTAAAACAAAAATTTGTATAAATTGCTATATTTTTTCTAAATGAGTTGGACAAAGAAATGAGAAGGCAAAAGGCAAAGAGTTAGGGCTATTCACTTCGAATTCCCTGTGGAATACAAACAGTCATGTGATGAACTCTATAAATGATATCACATTGATATGCATAGTGAGGTTAGAGAATGCAGAATTGAGGCAGAGAAGATAAGAAGAAGGAGGAGCTGAAAGAGAAACTGTGAAGAGTCAGAGATGATGTAAGATAGATAAGAAAGCTGGAGGATAGCAGTGAAGAAGGTACAGAATAGAGCTGATATCCAAGGTAAATCAACAAGTGTTTTTCTTATGAAAGAGTGAGGAAGTTGGAGCTTCCCTATCAAGTTGTAGCTTGATAGATGTCAGTTGTAGCTGATTGAGGTTGAAGCCTCCTGTAGGTTAGTGCCTGTAGATAATTGATGGGAGTTGGAGCTTCCTTGCAAGTTGTAGCTTGCAGAATTGAGGTAGGAGCCTCTTGTAGGTTGGTGCCTACAGAAAATTAGTGGTGAGAGGGAGTTGGAGCTTGCATTTGCATCACAACAATAATAAGATGTGGTTTTCTCCCTTTATGGGTTTCCACTTATATCTGATGTCTCTGTGTGTGATGTTTATGTGTTGATATGGTTTATCCAATATGCTTAATACTTACTGCTCTCACATTAAGTCTGCTGTCACATTATCTTAATACTTGCTGCTCACATATTAAGATTGCTCACATATAAAGTTGATCATGAAATTAAGTTGTAAATAAGTTTAAAGTTTAGTTTAAATGTCCATGAATGTGTTAAACTGATTCAACCCCCCCCCCCCCCCCCCCTCTTAGTTTAACTAAGGGTTCAACAATTGGTATCAGAGCAGGTTCCTTCTGTATCAGTTTAACAACTAAAAGGAGATCCTAGGTCCCCAGGATGGCTAGTCAAGAAGGATGCTCAACCAATAAAGCCCCTTTTTTCACCAGTGCAAATTATGCCTTCTGGAAAATCAGAATGAGGACATACATAATGTCTCTAGGAATAGAAGTTTGGGCTTCTGTGGAATTTGGATATGCCCCAAAGGCGACTGACTCATAGAAAGAAGCCAAACAAGATTTTGTAGCTAATGCAAAATCCATGAATGCAATCTTAAATGGACTGTGTGAGGCAGAATTTATCAAATTAATGCACAACAAGACTGCCAAAGAAATGCGGGATACACTAGAAAACATCCATGAGGGAGACAAAAAGGTGAAGATAGCCAAACTTCAAGTCTATAGAGCCCAATTTGAAAATATAAAAATGAATGATAATGAAGACATTGCCAGCTTCTTTTTAAGGGTTGCAGAAATTGTGAATAACATGAAAGCTCTTGGAGAAGCCATAAAAGAAGCTATAATTGTTCAAAAGATTCTAAGATCTCTTCCATCTAGCTTTAAACCCAAGGTTTCTACCATAGAAGAAACAACTGATTGGGAAACCTTGACCATGAACCAATTACTTGGAAATCTAACAGCCTATGAGATGAGACTGCCACAGAGGAAGTCAAATGTGAGGGAGGCAGCCTTTAAGACAAATAAGAAGAAAGAAGAAAGGGAAGATATATGCTCTTGCTCTGATGAAGAAGAGGCCAAATTTGTCAGGAAATTGGATAGAGGCTCAGTTAAATATAAAGGTAAACTTCCATTTAAATGCTTTAACTGTGGAAGAGTTGGAAACTATGCTGCTAAGTGTCCTCATAAGAAAACAAAGAATCAGACTCAAGAATCAGAGAAAACCATATCAAAGAACTGGAAGAAAGGGAAGAGATTCAATAGAAAGTCTTTCTATGATCAACAAGACAGTAGTGCATCTGAAGACTCAGATGAACCCTCAAGTGAAGAAGGAACCTCTGAATTTATATTGATGGCTATAGAAGAGCTTGAAGGATTCCTTCTAGAAGATGAGGAAGAAGGTGAAGTTGATCTTGAGGGGGAGCTAAGAAGTGCCCTGGAGGAAATTGACAGACTCAAACTAAAGTGCAGAAAACAGAAAGACATTCTCCTCAAATATGTAAGAGAATAAAAAAATTTAGAATTCCTCATTCAGTTGAAAGTAGAGCTTGAAGAAGCCAAGAAGGTAGAAGACATTTTACTTAATCAAATTAAGGATAAAATTCAGGAACAAGAGAAATTGGAAGTAGTATGCTTGAGGAAGAAATTAGAAAACACCCAAAGGAAAGTGTCAATAAATACTCCTCAAATGACAAGCTCTGATAAGTTGAATGAAATTATAGATGCTCAAAGATCTCCTCTGATAAAAACTGGGATAGGCTATGAAGGGGAATCAAGAAAAGGCAAAGAAAAGGAAAACAAAAATATTATTTTTGTAAAAGCACATAAGGATAATAAAGCAGCTCAGAAGGTTCCTACAGAATAAGAAACTTGCAATGAAGTAAACAAAAACCAGAAGGAACCTCAAATGACAAAGAATGAAATAAATAAACAGTCAACTGAAAAAGGGTCATATACTCCTGAATATGTTAACTTTGGAAGCTATCAAAGGAGATTCTTCCCCCCATGAAAAATGCCACCTTTTATGGCTGCCACAAACTGGGACATATTGTTGCATACTGTCATACAAGGAGAATCGATTCAAACCAGCAAAGAATGCAAATAGTGAAAAGACTTCCTCAAGCAAATAAATGGAGAAGACAACCCTTCATCAGGTATGCAAATTGTTTTTATGGATACTGTTTTTACTGTAAGGAATTTGGCCATAAAATCATAGAATGCAGAACATATGGACAAAGACTGATGTTCAAAACCTTAAGGAGGTTTATGAATCATGGATAATTTACTCGTACTCATAATTCTACTAAAAATATGATCAAATGCTTTGTATGCCATAAAATTGGACATATGTCTTCCAAATTTCCTCTCAGAGAATGTGACTAATCATCGCATAAAAGGTACCAAACAAAAGGATGCATGCAGTGGAAAAATAAGGTGAATAAATGTGACCTGGCTCTAATAGCTCAATACCTGAAAAGCCAATGGTATTTGGACAGTGGTTGCTCAAAGCATATGACTGGAGATAGAAGAAATTTTATAACCTTTGATGAAAATAAATCTGGAAATGTTACTTTTGGGAATGATAAAGAAGGAAAAATCAAAGGAAAAGGCTCTGTCAGTCTGGATAATGGCAGAGGAAAGGCCCAAGATGTACTATTTGTGGATGGGCTGAAAGAAAATTTGCTGAGTTTCATTCAAATGTGTGATAAAGGCTATGAAGTTCTTTTTAGAGCACAAGACTGTGAGGTAAGATCAAGCACCATAGGAAAGACCCTGATCAAAGGTGTTCGAATAGAAAGTAATGTCTACATAGTGAAAGAAGAGAATGAAGCATGCCACCTTAGCAAACCTGAGGAGTCATTCTTATGACATAGAAGATTGGGACACCTTAACTTCGACCATATCATCAGTCTAAGCAAGAAGAAAGCAGTTAGAGATATGCTAGCAATAAATAAGCCTTCAAATACCTTATGTAAATCTTGCCAATTGGGCAAACAGACCCACACATCCTTTAAGACCAAATATGAGCTATCAACAAGTAGGCCACTTCAGCTTGTACACATGGACCTATGTGGACCTTCAAGAACTAAAACACCAAGTGGAGAATCCTATTTCATGTTGATAATAGATGATTTTTCCAGAATGACATGGGTTACATTTCTCAAATATAAATCGGAAGCACTTGAGAAATTCAAGATATTCAAGGCATTGGCAGAAAATCAAACAGGATGCAAGAAAAAGTGCATCAGATCAAACAGAGGAGGTGAATTCACAGACTATGATTTTGCAGACCTATGCAATGATCATGGGATAAAACAACAGTTTACAATTGCAAGTACACCTCAACAGAATGGAGTGTTAGAGAGACAAAACAGGTTTGTACAACAGATTTCTTGAGACATGATGCAAGAAAGTAACATTCCCCAAACCTTCTGGGCAGAAGTAGTACACACAACTGTTCATATTCTTAACAAAGCTCATTTAAGACCAAACAGTGACAAGATTCCTTATGAACTATGGCATAGTAAACCAGCATCAATCAAGTACAGGTGCTACAAAAAAACACTTCGCAAAATTTTGGAAAGCATTGATGTAAGATTTTATGAAGAACTACCAAACAAGACAAGAAGTAAAGGTTGCAACAATCCTCCCGAAGATCATGAAGAAGAGAACCAAGATGATGATGAACTAAGCAAGACAACAGAAGATACTGATTTAAATGCAAAAGGTCCCTCAAGATACACTCAAAAGAACCATCCAGAAGATCAAATCATTGGGGACAAGAGTGTAGGAGTCCAGACAAGGAGACAGCTAGCTGAACAGACAGAAGAAGTATACCTAGCCATGTTATCTCAAATAGATCCAAAGAAGTTTGAAGATGCTTGCAAAGAAAAATATTGGGTGAATGCTATGAATGAATAATTGGACCAAATTGAGAAGAACAATACCTTGGAATTAGTTCCAAGACCCACTGGGAAAAATTTCATTGGCACAAAATGGATATTCAAGAATAAGATGAATGAACAAGGGCAGGTAATAAAAAATAAAGCCAGACTTGTATGCAAGGGATATTCACAAATTGAGGGTCTTGATTATGATGAAACCTTTGCCCCTGTAGCTAGAATGGAAGCAATCGGAATGTTTCTGGCCTTTGCATGTTATCATGATTTCAAGGTATATCAAATCGATGTGAAGTTTTCCTTCTTGAATGGAGATATAGAGGAAGAATTCTACATGGAACAACCTAAAGGATTCTCTTTAACAGATAAACATGACTATGTGTGCAGATTAAAGAAAGCCTTATATGGTCTGAAACAAACTACAAACTCTTCGTGCATGGTATTCAAGGCTGGACAAATACTTGCAAAAACAAGGCTTTAAGAAAGGTGGAGTAGACAGAAATCTGTACATAAAAGCTAATGAAAATGATCTCCTTATTGTAGTTGTGTATGTAGATGACATTATGTTTGGAAGCAACAAATATGAGCTAGCAAAAGGATTTTCTGAAGAAATGAAATCAGAACTTGAGATGTCTATGCTTAGAGAGCTCACCTTCTATTTAGGACTTCAAATTCAACAAAATAACACAGGCACATTCATCTCACAAGATAAATACTTAAGAGAGATGCTTAAAAGGTTCAAAATGGAAGACTGCAAACTTGTGTCAACTCCCATGACCATTGGATGTAAACTTTGTGCAGATGATGGATCAACAGATGTAGATCAAAAACTTTACAGATCCATGATGGTTGGAAGTCTGATATACCTAACAGCTTCTAGATCAGACATTGTGCTGGTTGTAGGACTTGTGCCAAGATATCAAGCAGAACCAAAACAAAATCTCTTAAGCAATCAAGAGAATATTCATATATCTACAAGGAACTGCACATCATGGGCTATGGTATCCAAAAGGAAAAAAATTCACTTTGACAACATATACAGATGCAGATTGGTCCAACTATGTGGATGACAGGAAAATCACAAGTGGAGGGGCATTCTATTTGGGAAAAATTCTGGTGGCATGGCTAAGCAAGAAGCAAAATTCCATCTCTCTATCTATAGCAGAAGCATAATACATAGAAGCAACAGCTTGTTTCACACAAGTAATGTGGATGAAAAAAACTCTCCAAGACATGAAGGTAAGCATTGATGAACCTATTTCTATCAAATGTGACAATACAAGTGCAATAAGTATATCAAAAAGTCCTGTACTTCATTAAAAAAAAAAGCACATCCCAATAAAGTACCACTTCCTTAGAGAACAAGTAGCGCAGAAAGTAGTAAAGCTGGAATATGTACCAACAAAGAAACAAACAACAGACATATTCACAAAACCTCTTGCTAAAGAGCCATTTGAATATCTAAGAGACAAACTAGGAGTAGTATCTACAGATGTTACTCTCTGATATAAAAAGAAAGCATCATTCTAGGGGGAGAGCAGAAAAGAAAGCATCATTCCAGGGGGAGATCGGTCAACAAATTGTCACAAAAGAACCAGAGCTAGTGAGCAATGCATGGAACAGGTCCTCAAGATCAGAGTTTTATGGAAAATAGTTGAAAACCACAACAGGAAATGGGAAACCCTTTTCCATTGATGTCAAAGGGGGAGGAAAAGCAAGCATCAGAAGAAAGGGTATTCTAAAAAGAAAGCAGAGGAAGTGTATTGCCATCAATGCCAAAGGGGGAGACTATTGGAAATATTGTCATTGATGGAAAAGAGTGCAGCATAGAAGCAGAGAGATAGCAAAATAAAACTGACAAGGAGAACATTAGAAATGAATAAAGGCAAAGAGAGATAGAAAAAGAGGCAGCAAGGATGTAGAGAGGTAGAAGAGATGCAACAGAGACATGCATAGAGCTAGAGAGATCTGAAGAGCTACAGAGGGTCGAGCAGCTGTGAGAAGGGCCATTTGAAGAAGCAGGGCAGCAAAAAGAAGCAGCCTAGGCTGCAGAATACATAGAATATAGATAATACAGAGAAACAGAGAAACGGTCCTGCACTGACATGCACTTCCTGTGCACTGTCATGCACAGTAACTAAATGCAGAGAAACGGTCATACCAAATAGGGTTGAATGGTCCCTTGGTTCCCCAAATATGAGGAATTGGGGAAGGCTCGTTAAATCATGTCAGAAGAAGGTAGCACCAGAAATAGAGCAGATATGGCTTGACAGTAATGGCACAGAGGGTTCATAGAGCTATTCATTCATAAAGGCGGAGCAGAATTGCGAGCCAATGGTGGAGTGAACTTGGGAAATGTTAAAGAGAAAAAGAAAACAATGTTAGCACAATTCTGAGGCAGAACCATAAGTTATTTGGAACCACAGAGACTGGATGGTTTTATATGTCGTAGGTTTAAATTATAAGAAATATTGATGTCATATATTAGCATACCTTTTACATATACGAAAGAAAATAAAGCGGAACCTGATTTTAATTACAATTGATAGACCCGTGAATAAAAGAAAGAGGAAGACCCTTCAAAAAGCAGAAAATGGGAACCATGAGTGACAACAGTAAAGGCAGTTTCAATAAAGCATACCGGTAGTATCGCGTGTCTATCTAACTGGTAAGTTGTTTTCACAATTCAAACGCGATGTTGGTCCTCATTCGACACGTGGAAAAGGCAGTATCGGTAAAATCGTTTTCATCGCGTAACTTTTGAACATTAAACCTCATGTTGTTTGGTTACGTGATATTTTGTTTTGGACATTGGATCACCGAAGTCGATGCAACGATGTCTCAACCGTTAGATGTAAGGGGCAGGTTAATGCTGGGACCCATCGTCATCGCGCGATTTTGAGCGGATAAAAGGAGGGCAGTTTGCTTGCGCGATATTGCACGAGACCCATCGGATGAACATGAAATGGGAGTTTGGAACGTGATAATAGATCGACCATCTGATGGTAACAAAGTTGCATAGTCGATGAAATAAGGTATGTGGGCCCGAACAATATTATATGATTGGTGGTTGGGTTTTTTTGTCAAAGTCTGCGGTTCCACATATATGAATATTACGTAAGGTATTCAATATAAAATGCATTGTATTATAAAGGTTCATTGAGATTTGAATAGCCCAAATTTATTCGAATAGCCATTGAATCAATGAAATGCTCGCATGATTGATACCTTGGGTTTTAATAAAAGACGAGGTATTAAAAGCCATATTATATAATGATTATTTGTGTTGATGCGACGAGGCATCAATAGCTGGATGCAAAGGTAAGTGTTAAACGAGCAGTGGGACCCAAACTTTAATATAATATGTCGGTGGGTGATTATTAAACCAAAGTCAAAGTTCATTTTAATTATTTATCATATGAACTCCTATTTGAAGGTTGTTAAAGGTAGCGTTCCACTGTTAGTACAGATAATTGAAGTTAAATGGGTATCAAACATATGTGGGCCCGACTATATGGGTGAGTGGAAAGGTTGGCGAAAATTTATTGAAGGTGTAATATATGTCGAGGTATATATATATATATATATATATATATATATATATATATATATATATATAATGTTATAGCTGAACCTTACATATGATTTATATAGTAGATGCGAAAGGTAAAATTTGAGCATATAATATATTGGGTTATGAAGCAGAGTATTGGAGTTGCATATGAATGTTTATTTAAAATAGGTTTGACATCTGGGGCCCGAACAGAATTTTATGTGTATCGGATTATATGGTTACCTAGGGTTTCATAACCATGGAAAAATGAAGCTTTCGCATTAATTCAATTTGCCAAGTTCAAAAAATAAGAAATGCTTCCACATGTAAAAAATTTCCAGCGCAGGGAAAATGAATGGAGAGGCATTTTTAATATGCACAAGACTTTGAGATCTATTTGGGACTAAACTGGTAAAACAGTTATAGATACAGAAGATTCACGATTGCAGTGAACAGGTAAATATGCACATGAATGAAAATGTGGGTTTGAAAGGTATACATGCACAGGTGCTCAGAGTTGCAGTAAACAGAGGTATGCAGGACAGTTACATGACAACAGCATAAAATAAAAAACCAGCAAGCGAAGGGCTGAGTGAAATTTATATATGCAACTGAAAATGTGAATATAAATGTTTTAATTGCTTTTATATTGTTTGTGATGCATTGGCAAGTCTCCGGAGGAAAATAAATATCCCACTATAATATTGAAATTTGTACATATTGTTATATTTTTTCTGAATGAGCTAGACAAATAAATGAGAAGGAAGAAAGCAAAGAGTCAGGGCTATTCACTTAGAATTCCCCGTGGAATACAAATAGTGATGAGGCAAACTCTATAAATGATATCACATTGATATGCATACAGAGGTTAGAGTATGCAAAATTGAGGAAGAGAAGATAAGAAGAAGGAGGAGCTGAAAGAGAAACTATGAAGAGTCAGAGATGATATAAGACAGATAAGAAATTTGGAGGACAACAGTGAAGAAGGTACAAAACAGAGTTGATATCCAAGGTAAATCAGCAAGTGTTTTTCTTATGAAAGATTGAGGAAGTTGGAGCTTCCCTATCAAGTTGTAGCTGACTGAGGTTGAAGCCTCCTATAGGTTGGTGTCTGTAGAAAATTTATGGGAGTTGGAGCTTCCTTGCAAGTTGTAGCTTGCAGAATTGAGGTAGGACCCTCATGTAGGTTGGTGGCTACAGAAAATCAGTGGTGAGAGGGAGTTGGAGCTTGCCTTTGCATCACAAAAATAATAAGATGTGGTTTTCTCCCTTTATGGGTTTCCACTTATATCTATTGTCTCTATGTGTGATGTTTATGTGTTGATATGGTTTATCCAATCTGCTTAATACTTGCTGCTCTCACATTATTTTAATACTTTCTGCTCACATATTAAGATTGCTCACATATAAATTTGTTCATGAAATTAAGCTGTAAATAATTTTAAAGGTTAGTTTAAATGTCCATGAATGTGTTAAACTGATTCACCCCCCCCCTCTCATTTTAACTAACGGTTCAACAGAACCCTACGTGAAGGAGTAATTCTTCCTAAAGGAAACTAAGGATGAAGTCCAAGAAGTCTCTGGGATAAACTCCTTGGGGGCGCAATGATGGAAAACATGCACAGATCACAAAAGGAAGAGAGACCAACAAGGGCAAGGAGGTGCAGGATCAAATTATTACAATGTCAAAACAAGGGCAGGGAGGTGCAAGATCAATTTATTACAATTTTATTGTCTTGGCCTGGTGATGTAAACCAGGCACTCTTCACTTAGGGTGTGCATGTATGTGATAAGTGTGTTAATTTTAATTAAACCCATATGTGTGTAGAGAAAAAATAAAAAATGTGCTGTATAACCGTAAATAAATCTGAAAATAACAGTAAAGTAAACTTAATATGACAGAAAATAAACAGCTAAAGATGCATCAATTTAAACCCAAGGAGGATGGCTTCCCAACAACTAGTCTCTGGGTGGGAAAAATATAGTTAAAACACACAAAATGACCAATGGATCTAAAGTCGGGAGGGACAGGGATCTAAAGGTCAGATCTTTTGGAAATAGGTGTAGAAAACAACAAAAAAATAGAGGGAAAAGTGTTGCAAATGAGGTGGCGAAAGGCTACAACCTGAAGGGAAACGGAGGGTACCCTAAAGGAGGACCAAGAAAAACTGAAAAGAGGTGTTTTGGATTGATGAATAACCAATCTGAAATGGATCTGAAAGTACAGGATAAGATCTGAAAAATTTCTAAACACACCGAAATCTTAGACGACCTGCCTCAACTAAACTCCTCCTAAAAAGGTGGAAGCGTACTAAAGCCCTAAGGGGTTTGGTTCCTACTTCGACGAGTAAAATAGAGAAAGTACAGGTCCAAGACGGGTGGAGAGAGAGGTTAGAAAACCCCAAACAGTAGCCCAAACAAACCCAGAAAAATCACATAAAAATTCCCACAAAAATTTCAGATCGAAGTTTCTGACCTTTTTTCTGTAGAGGTCGCAGTTTTCTAGCTATTTTCTGTGCCCTGAAGGTTGAGGTCACAGGTTTTGGCCAAAAAAGTGTGACCTGCACTTCCGGCCATCTCGGGAGTGAGTTTCAAAAAAAAGTGTCGTCTCAGCTGTAGCTCAAACCTATCACCTGCGCAATAGGCCCAGAAACACACGGAAGTTAGAATTTTTACTGTTTTAGGGTTTTAAAGGTTGAAAACAACATCAAGAAAATAAAAACAAGAAGCTAAATAAAAACCATAGGGGTTGAAGCAGCTGGTCATCCAGGGATCTGAAAAAAGACAGCGAACATAATTATAAACCCTTGTGGAGCCGCCAGTTGTTAGTGTGAATTCTAATCACAAGCGTATGAAAAAATCTCACTTTATTTGTGCATAACAAACAGCCCTAACATCAAATATGGCTGCCAATTTCCTTAGATCTGGAGTTAGTTGACCAAGATAAATGCTACAAAATCTAGATCTATGCAGTTAAAGATATTAAACAGCAAATAAAAGCAAGAGTTGCTCCATGCATCCAATAGACAAGACAAGAATATTTTTAAATAATTTTGTATTATGACACCTGGGAAGGGAACATAGAAAGATGTTATTGGTCCCCCTCAATGGGATGGGTTCTTGTATGTCCTCGGCACTTTAGATCTAAGGTATGCCACCCAAAAGCAGTGAAGATCCATGAAATAGTCATTTAGGTTCCAAATATAGAGGTTTACAGACAGTACATGAGAGAACATGCCATCACATGTAAATTTATGGGAATCTGGCCCTCTGAAATAGCTCTTAAAGGGTGGATCCAAGCTAAATGGAACCCTAAATGGGCCATAGAACTTTAGCTTGACTCAAAGGGATTCTTCACTATATTTTTTCTCTCCTAGAAGATAAGGATAGAATCTTTGAAGGAGGACCGTATTTTTTCAACTCTGCTGGTCTTTACATGAGATTTTGGAAGAAGAACTTTACTCCTGAAAGAGAAGACTTCACTCACGTCCCAGTCTAGGTCAGACTTTATTCTCTCCCTACGGATTACTGGGCACCCTTGGTTCTCCAAGCCATTGGAAACAGTTTGGGAGAATACATCAATATGTCAGAGGGTACAAAGAATGGTCATTGTATTTCATATGCTCGAACCTGCGCCTATATTGATGTCTCTGGCGCCCTTCCAGAAGCCATCAACTTGAACTTCCAAGATGAAACATGAACTCAAGCAGTGGACTATGAACACATACCATTTTGCTATAGGAAATGCCATGAACATGGGCATCTCTTTAGAGACTGTCCTCAGAACCAACCACCCCCAAAATAAATTCCATTGGGCATGAAGGATGAACAAGGATTCATCAGAGTAAGTCACAAAAATAGGCAAAGTAGAAAGAACAAAACTGGAAGAGAAATCCCAAAGCAAGCACAACAAAACAGATATAAAATCCTTTCTTCTATTACATAGGAAACCGAACAACAAAGCAACAGTAAGGATCAGAACAATGAACTGAAGAAGGAAATGGACACAGACATGGAGAATACAATCACTCTCTCTCAAGCAGAACAAGTATCACAGGAATAAAATGAAATGGATTTCACACAGGACCTACCCACATCAGAGGAAAAAGTGATAGATGACATCCTGATGGGTATGGACCTATAGAATCGTTTTGAGAACCATTCTGTAGATGATCGTTTAGGATGTCATCTATCACCTATAGAATGGTCCTCAAAACGATTTGAAGGCTTACCAGAAGACTACCTCCAAAGAATTGAAGAAGCATACACTTTGCAACAAAAATTCCAAAAGCAATGAGAACACCAAAGCAAGGGAAAAAACCAAGTTGGAGGAATCAAAGCGAACCGCAAAGCCAACAACTAGATCACAAAGGGGAAAAAAAAATAAGGGGATGGAAAAAAAACAGTCAACATCTCCAAGAGCTCGGAAACAGCCTCATCAATGCGGGCAAGATAAAGGTTCTATCTCTAACTCCCAATATTTTATCATGATATGCACATCTTGGAATATCAGGGGACTCAACAGTCCTACAAAAAAAATGATCCTCAAATCCAAATTTACCTCAGGAAAAACCAACATTCTAATGCTACAAGAAACAAAAAGTGGATTGACTGACATGATGACCATTCAACAAGCCTGATTTAGGAAACAATACAGTCATGTAGCTATTGCCACCTCGAGAACTGATGGAGGCATAGCTACATTCTGGAAAGACTCTAGGTTTCATCTGATCGACTCCTTTGCCTCCAGACATGCCCTCACTACGATTCTCCAAATAACCAGAACTAAAGAAAAGTTGTGTATTACCAACGTCTACGACCCTCACACTATTCATGAGTGCCTTGCCTGGCTCAATCATCTCAAAGCCTTCCTCCAACCTCTAGATCATAAGTACTAGCTCCTAGCTGGAGACTTCAATATTATCCTAAACTTGGGTGAGAAAAGGGGAGGCCTCCGTAAACTTGACTTGGACTCTCATGACTTCTAAAGTATGATAGATGATCTAGGCTTCATTGACACCCCCATTAAGAATGGCATCCACACCTGGAATAACAGGAGAGGAGGTGAGCATCAAATTTCCTCCAGACTTGATCACTTTCTACTCTCAGAAGAGTTATTCCTCTCCTCTCTGGAAACAGAAGCCAGTATTTCTCTACAAGTCAACTCAGACCATTGAACGATATTTTTAACCATCAAAATCTCTAAGCGGCTGAAGAATGCTCCCTTTAGGTTTGAGGTGTTCTGGCTCTCCCACCCTGATTTCAAATAAATATTCAAGGAATGGTGGACCACTTCGCTTCCTCAGCAAGGCAGCAAGATGCAAGGCTTCCATCAAAGACTAAAATTCATCAAGCAAGAATTAAAAAAATGTAACCAGGAAACCTTTGGAGATATCACTATGGAGAAAAAAGTGATAAAGATAAAAATGAAAGAAATTCAACAAAAAATCATTCAAAATGGAATGACAGAGGAAACCAAACAAGCTAAAATCGAATTACAGAAACAATGGGAGGTTAGGGTCTCCCAAGAAGAAACCATTTGGAGACAGAAATCAAGGATAAACTGGCTCAAGGATGGGGAGAAAAACACTACCTTCTTCCATAAATCTATGATACAACACAGAAAGCACAACAGGATTCTCAATCTAAAAAATAAGCAGGGTGCCAAGATCCATCTTCCCCTCCCTTAATGCCACTTTTCTGGTGCTCATTCCTAAATCAGACAGGGCAGACTCTCCTGATCAATTTAAACCCATTTCTCTCTATAATGTAATATACAAGATAATCTCCAAGGTTCTTGCCAATTGCATCAAACCTCTCTTGCCTCTTTTGATCTCAGCTAACCAGACGGGGTATGTTGAGGGCAGACAAATCATAGATAGCATCATTCTCTCGCAGGAAATTATCCACTCTCTCAAAGACCAGGGCAAACAAGGTATGTTAATCTAGCTTGACATGTCCAAATCTTTTGACAAGATCAACTGGAATTACATCAGACATATGTTAGCAGCCTTTGGGTTCAGAAAATACTGCATCAAATGGATCATGGCTATGGTTTCAGGGGCTTTTTTCTCAATCCTTCTCAATGGCTCCCCCAACTCCATCATCAACCCTTCAAGAGGTATCAGACAAGGAGATCATCTCTCCCCTTTCCTCTTTGTCATCATGGTGGAGGGTCTGGGCAGGTCCATCTCGGCACCTCTTTGGCCTTAATCTCTACCCCCCCCCCCCTCCCTCCCTCTACCCTCCAGCAATTTGTGGATGACACTCTCCTCATGGGTTTCCCTACAGCCAAGGAGGCCCTTGCCTTCAAAAATCTTCTAGATGACTTCTCCCTTGCCTTTGGATCTGCCGTTAATAAAGCCATGTCTAAAATATTCTTTCTTAACACCCCCACTACCATCCAAAATCATATCGCCTTTATCCTCAGATTCTAGAAAAGTAGTTTCCCCTCCAAGTACCTGGGTGTTCCCCTTATGGAAAAACCTTTGGCATGCTCGGATTGGGAACCCCTCATTTCCAAGCTCAAGAAAAAAAATTCCAATTGGACCTTCAGGTCCCTCAATCTAGCAGGTAGACTAACCCTGGTTCGCTTTGTTCTTCAAGCCATGCCCCTTTACCAACTCTCTACCATTTTTGCTCCTCGGTCCATTTTGAACCAAATCAAAGCCATTCAGTGAGATTTTCTTTGGAAAGGCAAGGTAAAAAATGGAAAGTGGCCCTTGGTGGCTTGGGATAAAGTCTACTTACCCAAGATCGATGGTGGTCTTGGCCTTCGTGATCCTGGCCTCCTGGCCAGGACCCTGGGTGCCAAGACCTGGTGGCATTGGCTCACCATTCCCTCCACCCACTGGGCCTTGCTATGGAAAGCCAAATATGCCCCCTTGCTCCCTTGGGACTCTCTTATTAGGCTCTCAGGCAACCTCAAAGGCTCTCCCATCTGGAACCAGGCCTAGGAAAACAGATCGCTCATTCAAAATCATAGCTTCTGGGAGATAGGTAATGGTCAGACTGCCTTATTCTGGGAGGATGCTTGGGAGAAATGCCCCAAACTTGACTTGGAGATCTATAGGCCAGCCAGAGGGCAGCTCGAAGTGTAGAACAAAAGCAGAGTCAAAGATTACTGGAAACTCATGGGAGTCTCAAAATGGAGAGAATGGGTGAACATCGAATATTTTATCCCCATCCATCTCCATCATGCGATCAATATTCTTGCAGAGGTACTAAATAATAGTCAAATTCAAAAATAAAAAGGACCAGACATCCTGCGTTGGGGCACTAATGCGGCAGGAAAATTCAACGTCAAAGAAGCGTACAACATCTTGCAAAATCCTACCCCTATTCAACAAGGTCGTAAATGGAAAAAACTCTGGAGTAGGAAACATTGGCCGAATATCACTTTCTTTCTCTGGTTGGTTATGCACAGGAAAATTCTTACTTGGGATAATCTTCAAAAGAAAGGTTTCATAGGACCCTCAGTTTGCATGATATGCCACTCTCAAGCTGAAACGACCAATCACATCCTCAACACCTACCCTTATGCTTCCAACATTTGGTATTGGTTCCTTCATGTCTTCAAAGCCTCTGACCACACTCTCGATCCCATCCAATGCAGTCTAGAAAATTTCCACCCTGCATTCTCCAAACAACCCCTCATCAATTTATCTTGGAATCTCCTCCCAGGAATCATTTGTTGGGCCCTCTGGAAGGAGCGAAACTCCCATATTTTCAAGAATTTAGCCTCAATGGAAGAACATATTCTCCACAAAATTAAATGCACTCTATGCGAATCACCCTCCATAGCAAATCTCCATAACCCCCCACACCCTCCCTCAGTGGATGATTGCAGAATCCTTTCCCTTCTCAACTCCCCCCCCCCCCCTTCCCAGCACCCTTACCCCTGTAGACTCTATCATTCCCTTACCTGTGCACATTTTTTAGCCTCCTGACCATTCCTTCACCAAGCTCAATTATGATGGTGCGTCAAAGAACAACCCAGAAATGGCTGGCTTCGACGGTGTGTTTTGCAACCCTCAAGGCTCCATTCTTTGGATTTACTATGGTAATCTAGGGCACACCACGAATAATGTTGCGGAGCTCCACACACTAGCAAATGGAATGGCAATTTCCAAGAAAAACAACTACTGGCCCCTTCTTGTTGAGGGTGATTCCAATGTGGCTACCCAAGATTGCAGGAAGTTGCTATTGGAATCACAATTTCCGTTAGACCAAAACCCGCAGGCATATTACTATTGAAGGAACCATGGAGCATACCAAGAATGGTGTACCTATATTCAATGAAAATAATTATGCACTCTGGAAAGGAAGAATTGAGGTCTATCTCTTGGTGCAAGGTTACGAAGTATGGGACACTATTCAAAATGGATTTACATCAACTACGGATGAATAGGGTAAGAAGAATTTGGTAAATGATGCAAAAGAAAATAATATTATTATCAGTGGACTTATTGAATCTTCTTATCATAAGGTGTTGGGTTGTAAAACTTCCAAAAGTGTATGGGACAAGCTTGAGAATATATATGTAGGTGACTCAAATGTCAAAGAAGCAAAGCTTCAAATCTATAGAGAAAAATTTGAGCAACTCAGAATGAAAGAAGATTGCAACATTGCTGCATACTTCCAATACGTTGATGAAATAACCAATACTATGGAAGGATTGGGAGAGCCAGTTGACGAGAAGACTATTATAAGGAATATTCTTAGAACGTTACCAGGGAGATTCAACCCAAATGTATCAGTCTTAGAATACATTGCAAATCTGGACAAACTCAGCAAACAGGAATTACATGGAGTTCTCATAATATATGAAATGAGACTTGATGAATAAGAGGGTACTTCTCATCTAGAAATTGCATTCGTTGCATCTAAGAAAACCAATAAGGATAAACAGCCTTCAATTGAAAATACATGCACCTGCAAGTGTGAAGAAAAGGGAGATGATGAAGAATGTCTTTCAGATGAATAATATGCTTACTTCACTAGAAAACTAAAAATTGGTAAGTGATAATTCAAAGATAAAATCCCATTGATATGTTTCAGCTGTCAAGAGGTTGGGCATTTTGTAGCAAAATGTCCAAATAGAAATAATGGCAACTCAAAATGAAAGAAAGGCTTTAATAAATTCAACAAGCAAGGATCCAAAAGGAACTTTCTCTCTAAAGAAATCTCATCATCCGATGAAGACAATGACAGTGAAGAAGAAGCCAATGAGAGATTATTGTTTATGGCCAAGCACAACAAACCCAAGCACAATAAACAAGAGGTATTAAACAACGAAGAAGAAGGATGGACCATAGAAGAATTTTATGAGGAAGCAATCAAGCTTATAAAAGATCTCAAGGTGGAGAAGATTCGTTCCAATACTCTTGAAGAACAAGTTCAAGGTCTTAAAATTGAAGTTGAAGAACACAAATGCATTGAAGAGTCACTTCAAAAGAAGTTGGAAGAAAGCAACCAAGAAAGGGAAGAATTAGAAGCCGAAGTAGTCTTGCTATGTAAGGAAGTGAAGAGAGGAAAAACTATCCAAAACTATGCCAACAGCTCAAGGGCATTGGAAGAACTCATCAACAATCAACAATCTTACAACGACAAAACTGGCATCGGTTACAAAGAAGAAGAAGCAGGACCTTCTACAATAAAATACAATGAACCTATGAGATCTGACATGCATGTAGACTTCATTGGACAAGATTCGCAAGAACAGCCTTGGAAGACAATTCCTCGACGAAAATTTCCATCCAGATACCAACATATGTTTTATGGCTACTGTTATTCATATGGAAAATTTGGTCATAAATTTGTAGAATGTTGCACGCACCCTAGGAACAAATAAAATTCGAGGAGATCTGTCAAATATGAACCTCCCAGGGCTCAGCGAAACATCAATATATTTGAACATTTAAGAAATAATATTGAATTTTACAAATTTCGAAACTTTGGACACATAGCCAAAGACTGCAGACTTGAAAATCCTCTAGAAGAATCTTCGAAGCCACAGAATGAATGAACATGGAAGAAGAAGAAGAATGATAATTGTGCTCAACGCATATGACTGGAGATAGAAATAAATTTGTATCTCTGAAAGAGAAGAAGGATGGAACCATGTCCTTTGGAAATGATGGATCTTCAAATGTTATAGGATTAGGTATTTTCACTCTTAGAAGCAAAGATTCTCTAGCCAAGAATGTTCTATTGGTTGAAAACATGAATCACAATCTGCTCAGTGTTGGAAAAATGTGTGATCAAGGACACATAATACTATTCAACTCCACGAAATGTGAAATCAGGAAAGGCGTGTATGGTGAAATCATGGCTATAGCAAGTCAAGCTCCAAACAACATATATGTTCTAGATGAAGCAACTAAAGCATGTCTAATAGCTAAAGAGGATGATACAATAATTGCTAGCAATGATGATCGACTAAGTAAGAAGTTTTCTACAAAGGTGCAAAGTGATTTCGAGATGTCTTTACTTGGTGAGCTGACATACTTCTTAGGGCTTCAAAATATCTCAGCAAGAGAAAGGAATATTTATATGTCAAGCCAATTACATCAAGGAAATGCTCAAGAAATTTAAAATGGAAGATTGCAAACCCATCCTTACTCCAATGGTAACAGGTTGAAAATTGAGCATAGACTACTCATCTAAGGATGTGGATCAAAGGATGTACATATCTATGATTGGTATTCTTCTATATGTAACAGCCTCCCGGCTAGATGTTATGCAAGCAATTGGACAAGTAGCAATATTCCAAGCAGCACCAAAAGAATTACATATTATTGCCATCAAAATAATTCTTCGATATCTAAAGGGAACAACAGAATATGGCTTGTGGTATCCCAAGGGTTCAAATCTCATTATTCATTCCTTTACAGATGCAGATTGGGCAGGAAGTGTTGATGATTGTGAGAGTACTTGTGAAGCATTGGAATATCTTTGTCAGAAGCTTGGGATTCTCCCAAGTTATCATTAGATTTTCCTTATCCAGAATATAAAGGGGGAGTGGAAGTGTGTACAGGTCCACGGATGGTTGTGTGTCAGGGGGAGTGAAAGTGTGTACAGGTCCACAGGATGGTTATGTTTCAAGGGGAGTTACCCTTTTCCATTGATGTCAAAGGGGGAGATAATGTTGTAGGAAGAGGTGTCATGATCACAGGCGGAGTACTTGTGTTGCCATCAATGCCAAAGGGGGATGTTTTTGATCAGCGGTTGTCATTGATGTCAACCCAAGAAGCACCAGGGGCTAACCAAATATTGCATGGGAATTTTGAACTACCAAATTAATATATTCTGGGTCAATAATGATTTTGATGGTTTATACATGTTGATATGTTTCCGTTGATATATGGCACGCCATGTAATTCTTCACGGTTTGAGAGATATTCATGTTTGAAGTTTGTAACCCCAGTTAGTGGGCTAAAACCCCATGGGGTTGGGGCATGGGTCATTGAAAAGTCATAATTAATATTTTTTAAGCTCGTAAAATCCCTCCCACGTTCACTTGTTGAAGCCCCTCTCAACCTAAGCATTTATATAAATTGTGATCCTCATTTCCTCATGCAAGGGATTTCGCCATCTGAAATAGGTCATCGTGGAATTTTCACTCTAAATTTTTTTCTACAAAGGTTCAAAAGCTGAAAGTTTTATGAGGTGAAGCTGAAATCCTGAGGAAGCTTCTGTAAAAATATCAGATCAAGGTGCACAATATTTTTTGAGATATGATCTGTGGAAGTGAGGGTTTGTGCAGGCTCCTGAAATTCATCGCAAAGAAGTGACCTTGGTAAAATCGTCATAACTCTCTCTATGAGTATAGGATTGAAATTTCATAAAATGTGGCAGATAGGGTACAGTCTTTAGTTCTTTCTCTATCAATATTAGAGCCAAATGAAGAAACAGTGGCACGTGGCACATCATACAAGTGCGCTCTGCTGAAACATTCCATAATTAGGGCATTGTGAAATATTGGGTATAACTCTCTATTGAATAATCTAAATTGGGTCAGACCTATGGCATTGGAAATATGACTCAGAGGAATACTACAGGACCGAAAATCAGATATTGAGGATCTGAAATAACAGAGACACACTAGATTCAATATCGAGCTCCTAGAAGGAAAAGAAAAAGCCAGATCATGTGTTTTCAAGGGTTGCAAAGGACCAGACTTTCTAGGGCAGCAAAGCAAAGTAAGGTGCAGCATAGGGTAGCATGAAAAGAGAATCAACCAAGGTGCATAACAACAACAAGAATTTCATCCTATGAAGTCTTCAAGTGGGCAACACTGCATACAATCATTGTAAAGGTATCATTGTACTAAGTCATTGTAAATACATTATTGTAAAAATTGTACTAGTGTCTATCTACCAAGTGTTGAAGAGGTAGTGTTGGGAGGTCTAGGATCATCATTAGGTGGTTGTGTCAAAGTTGGGGTTATGGTCTAGTATATATTCTTCTTCTACATCATTCTATATCATTGTAAAGTGGAACATTTTCCCTGGTACGGGCATCCATTCTTATTTTATTCTTCTATAGGGTGCTAGGGTGGTGCTAGGGTGAGTTGTAGCTCATTGGGTGTTGGGGCATCCGTTCAGTTGACTACTGAAGAATCTTGGGCGTTGGAGCATCCATCCAGTGGGAGCTGGAGAAGAATGATTTTCTAGATTCTAGGAAGTTGGAGCTTTATTTTCAATTGGAGTTGAATATTAAAGAATTATTATAAAAGCATTAGGTGGTTTTTGTCCCGGAGTGGGTTTCCACCTTAAAAAATGTGTGCATTTGTGTTCCTCTTTTTTGCTGCTATCATTGTACAAAAAATGATAATAATTGAAGATTAAATAATGCTCTAATTGAAAGGAATATTGATTCACCCCCCCCCCCCCCATCTCAATATTTCCAACAAGTGGTATCAAAGCAACAAGTCTCGAGTTTGAAACTCACTCGGCTCGCATTGGGGGGAAGATTGTTGGACATTGGGTTCAACGCTCCCCATGTGTTTCACGACATGGACTAACCGCCTCTCGTGGATCCTAACTCTGGCGATTGTAGCAGAGACTAATGCCTGCGGGTTTTGGTCTAACGGCAATCGTGATTCCAATAGTTGCAGCAGGGGCATAGCATTGCTAAGGTCTCCGAATGCTGGAGAATTAACAGAATCTTACACAAAATCAAAGAGAGCATAGGGGAAGTGAGGGGGGTCTCTTTCACTGCTATCAAAAGGGAAGCTAAAAATTTGGCTGACTACTTGGCTAACCAAGGAGTTAAATCCTTAGCCAAACTGGTCTGCCAGGACTGGACCGCTTACGACTCGCCACTGGAAACAAATACTTGTATGTTCATTAACGAAATTGACCTTCAAAAGGTGGGGGTCTTGTCAAAACTGCTAGCTCCTTTCATTCATCATGAAAACATACACAATACTCCCTCTCATGGATGATCTTGATGGTGGCTGGACTTTGGTAAGCTCACCCTGGTACACTTCCATGCCTTCCCTTTACTCCAAGCCAACCTCCATCACCGATGACTACATGCGCAACAACTGTTCACTCGCTCCTATTTCCCATTTGCATGCCTCCTTAAATTCCCCTCACCTCACATTCATTCCTCATTTTCTCCCTTTGTCCAACTCCCCTTTCACCCTGAGAAGAAGTTGCAGCTCTTGGCTTCGGGTGTACCCCTCCCTCTCCCTGTGCAATCTGCCACCCATGGCTCCCCATTGTCACCACCCCCCTCCCCAGCCCCGCCACAATCGCAAATCCTACTGATAAAATCCCTCCCATCACCCGGTTACTAGGGCGGAGACCCTAGCGCGCAACACGGCTTGTATCTATGCGGAGAACACCTCTGAACCGATGCAGGAACTTCTTGTTGGGTTGGACACAAAAGCTTCGGCTCACCATAGGTCCACCCTCTTGGAGACGATTGACAATGCCCTCCATTGGATCCCTGACCCAACTCTAACTAGGAGTCGAGAGAACCTTTATACCTATGCCATTTATCTCCACTGGCACACTAAAACTCTTTTAGCCATCGCGCTCCAGGAGCAGAACAGTGTCACCAAGCGGCTGGAAAAGAAGAAGGACGCGCTGTCGGAAAAATTTGAAGCATACATGAAAGCGGTTCACCACCTCTGCTTTTATGACAGTTCCTCCCCTCACTATGACTTGCTAAAACGAAGTTCTGTCAAGCTTCATCATCCGAAGCCCAAAGTCAAGGAGGAGGTTTCTGCCAAGGGGAATCCGCAGGAAGTAGGCCCGTCACACCGAAATCTTTTCAACCCTGAGGAAGGGAGTCTGGATCGTCCGATAAGTGTGGATGACTATCTCAATGATGAAGAAGAGGTACAGCCCCCCTCGGGTCCTTAACGCTCCCGTTTTCTACTGGTATTTTCTCATTTCTGTCTGTTTGAAGTTCACTCAGCATGTGATATCTACTGATCTTTTTTCCAGCTCCAGAAATACTCTATTTTTCCTTTTAGTTATATAGTGCTATCTCTTCTCCCCACTTAGCTCTTCTCCCCTGTATCCCTCTCCCTGAGTGTGGGATCGAACCTGTGTTTGTGTCAGACTATGGTCTGCTGCCCAAGAGGCTTTTTTGTATGATGTTTTCTTCTACTTAATGTGAATAGTTCTTCCAAATTTACAAAAAAAATACAGTGTGAGGATACAAGGAATTTCAATGAAGGGAACCGTGATTGGGTCGAGTAATAAGGATGTCATCTATGTTATAAAGTCTTTGCATATCTCAAGAAGATACACTCAGCGTTGTTCGCTTGAGGGGTCCTGACCTAGGTTTGGAGTGTATGGATAAACCAACAAACCCTCCAACTATTGGCCCTTTTGGTAATGATCTGCTTGCACAAACCAAAGTCTCACCCGAAGGAGTATGAGGGGGTGATGGAACTGGGTTTCCGCACCCTAAGAGAATATTTAATGAATTGGTCCTTTGCAAAACCGTAAGTGTTCTTATACAGGTGTGTGCAACAGTTTATATCAGAATCACATTAAATGCACAATTATCCACAAAATAACACATAATTACAACACGTTTTATCATAGATAACATATCAACACCATATCTAGATCTCAATCGATTTAAACCCTTCATAGATCTCTTAATCATCAATAGTCATGCATATTTAGATCAGATAACTTTGTGCAATAGTTAATCAGTAAAAATAAAATATAAACAGTAAATATAGACACATAACACAAAGAGCTTCACCACAACTGTTCTTTCTATTATCTTTCAGATTTTTCAATACATCAACTGTTCTTTCCAAAACCCTTACAAAACCTTCCTCACACACAGCCAGTGGAGTCCGCACACATCCAAGACTAGGTCTCTGCGCACACAACCAACAGGAGCCTTTCACCCCAATTGAAAAACCCTTACAAACGCAAATATTATAAAAAGATCAATTTCTCATAACACATGTATCACTACTTAGCTTAGACATACTCTATCTATTTATAATACACCTAGCACGCAGATACTATGGTCTCAAACCATGGTTTGAGGACCACAATTTACATTTAAGCTTAATTACATCCAAAATTGGGGCTAAAAGATCTTTGACTTCATTTGTGCAGTGCTCACATACAAACATACCAAAAGTATCTTTGGAACTTATGCCTCAGGGACCCCACTCCAACAGGCCCCCAACACAAACATGTGATTCGTCTCAAGTCACAAAGGTGTTGTCTCCTTGGTCTTAGCCTTGAGCGTCTTGACATAAGTTTAGAGAGGGAGAACTAAATCAAGGCTCTGCACTGCTACACCCTATGCTTGTTGAACCATATTTTCTATAGTAGGCCCCTCAACGGCCATCTCCATGCTGCACTGAGTATGCTGAATAATATTGAAGGTATTTTCCGGGGTACGGGATAGTTGCGGTGCTTCCTTTTCCCACAGTTGAAAATGATATTTTAGCACCTATTCCTTACGGTGCAAGTTTGCAATATCTGCTTGGATTCTTCGGCCTTCTTGCAAATGATAAAGTCTATGTGTAAGGAATAAATTAGGTGCGACTGTGCGGATCTCTTCAAACTGTTGCTCCTTTTCATTAAGTGCATCATGGTGCTGCTGCTCGACTTGATCGTTCTGGATAGAGGCCCAAATTTCCATGGCATTTTTTAATAACTTTTCACACTAGGTGACTGTGGCAACAATGCTATCCTGTGTCTACTTTACTTCTGCATCTCTCTTCACGCGAACCTCAGGTGGTGTCTCTGGCTGCAATTTGGTTTGGAGGTCTGCAATTTTCTTTTCATACTTTGTTTGAATTGTTTGAAACTCTTCGTGCATTGTCTTGGCTACAATAGCCAATCCCTCTAACTTCTCATAAGGCACAGCGGTTGCCAAGATAGTTGGAATGTCTTGGCACACCTGATTGATCTTTTCCTCTAGCGTAGTGTGCTAGGCCTCTGCTTCTCAGCATACGCCTTCGGCTTGTTGATGTTGTTGATGCGTTTGTGTAGCCTGTTGATGTGAATCTCTAGTCTTTATTTGTGTGGTCGATTCTTAGAACTGGAGCTCATTTGCAATCACTGAATGAAGAAAATGGAGTTTACCTGCAGGCAACACTGAAAGGTTAATAGGAATATCACCTGTACCCATAAAAGGAATGCGATGGTTAGCGTCCATTTTTATTGCTAGCAGGGGGATGTGGATGAATTGAGAATCCCTATATTCTTGTAAGGAAGCATCCAATGATTGTGCATTGGTAACTTGCGCATTGGTCCAGCTCGCCTGGATCACGCTCTCCTTGATTTGGCTCACCTGAATTTTTAATTCTTGCAACCCCACTTGAACAATTTCTAACCTAGATTTGTATTAGACCTCCATGTCTGTCCATATATCTTCATGCGCAGATGTAATTGTGTTCGCGATCTCATTGAGATCATCCTCCGTAAGTCTCACGACCTCATGTCCTACCTTCTTGGATCCCTTTTATTTCTTGTGTGATCCACTCATGGCCTAAACACTATGCTTTGTGCCTCTTGATGTTTCCATTTCTCCTGTCTCCTTAGGCACAGAGCCATTATTTTCTGGCGTTATTGTTGTTTCAATGGTTTCTCCCATTGTATTTGGGGTCGGTTCCTTCTCAGTAGGCTTGTTTGTCACTATTTCTATATCCTTTTCAGTAGCCTTCTCTGTGGGTTTGCCTGTCAGAGTGCACGCCTTTGTCGGCGGAGTCAACCAAGCTGGTAGCCATTCTACTGTAACTCTAATAAGGTCATATTCATTCACCAAATAAGGAATATCATACAATACGTCCTCTACAGCGCCCTTCGTGCGGATATGGATATTGTGAAATGTAGCCTTAAATTTGACTATCATTTGGTATTGATCATAAAGAGTGGGTGACAGTATAGGCTTGGACTGTACTGCTTGGTGCAATGTCACATCATATAAGAACCAAAATATCTTGTTTCCTTCCCACTGACAATAATGTTCCACCTTTTCACAAACGTGCATTCAATGCAAGCTTCTCCTTGGAAACCACTTTCCCAAGTTAAGCCCATCTGAGTGAACTACAGCAATGAGTTCCAACATCAGTAATAATAAGAAAATAAATAACCATTATTTTACCTCCACCATTCCAAATTCCACATCTGGAAGAATGCACGTGCCATCTCCTTCTCTTCTTGGCATCGACACATAAAATGGTCTACAATGGCTACAAAATTTTTTGATGCAATTTATTTGACATCTTGTCCTTCTTTCCATCATCCTCTAGTTATTGACATATTCCTCATGCCATGATTTGAGAATGAAGGCTAATCATGAGCCTCTCACTCAAGAGTGGACCTTCCCAAATTCCTGTGACATCTTGTCACAAACACAACCATCAATATGAAAAACACATCATGCAAGAAACCTAACTTGACAACATATCCTTTTTCTCCTTCAGAGACACAAATGTCACATCATGTGACCATCGCCATGTACTCTTACATCTTGGTATCAAACTCATCGACCAAACACAATTTTACAAAACATGCCTCTTCAATCAACTAACTCTCAAGTCAAAAAAATTCATGTATGACAATTTGACAATTATTTTCCCAAAACAAAAATAATTTTTCATCTCATGAAACACTTCTTCAACATCTCCCTTTCATATTTGGAGACAAATCAACTCTTCCAAGTCGATATGGCATGCATGTAACAATCAATCAACCAACACAAGTTGACATTCATGCATGTTCATACACACAAAATCTCATGCATGTATAATTGCTTCAACTCTCTCCCAAGTACAATCATAAGTAAAAGAACCCCATTCATATGTACATGTACTTAAGGAGCTTAAATGAACAAATTTTTCTACAACAATAGTGATTCAACATACTCCACTTTCAATCACCTTCTTGGCGTAAACATGCAACATGCATTTAATTTGGCAAATAAATGCATCAACATCAAAAGACATGCAAGGCCTTAATTGGATAAGAAATCTAACCATCTCTTACCAAACCATTCCAATGGCACCTCTTTCAGCTGCACATCATCATCATGTGAATCATCCTGACCCACATCAATTATGGAATCTACTTTTCCATTCTTGTCAATCTCTCTTTCAACCTTCTTCAAAAGTCATAGATGACTTGTTGGATACAAATTCCAACACATTTCTACAAGATGACCTTGCTTATGGCAATGAGTTAAAAACAACTGCATCTTCTCTTCAACATGGATTGCTTTTTCCAATGGACCTTTGGCTTGTTGCCTCCTTTGTTATAAAAGTTTCCTGTGCATGGATATCTTCTTCCAACATCTTGAAACATTATAGTTATTCAAACCACAAAAGGAACATGCAAAATTTTCCCAAATCTTATGTGAGAATTTTCCATGTTATCATAATCAAAAGCAACTTGATTAAGGGAAGATTTATACCTTGAACATTCACCTTTGACGCCTTCCTGAGGAGATGAATTTGATGAGGTAGTGCCTCTCTTAGAAATACCAACAATGCATTCAATGACTTTAGAGCTTTCAACATCCTCTTGTTCACCATTCTCATTAGGTGCATGCTTATGAGCATCTTCTTGCAAACTGGGTGTAAAAATTTTGCATTCCTCATGAACACAATATTAACAAGCTTTAGGTAATGAACATGAAATGAAAGTCCTTCTTGGAACACCTTCATGTTCCTTCATGGCTTTGGAGAATTCTCCATAATGTTGTCCATAAACAAGACCCAAATACCTATGTCTTTCCTCAACAACAATTGGCTCAACTATGCCTTGTGAATGTTTTCCCAATCCTTTACCTTCATAGCCCATTTTCATCAATAATTTGGACCCTATTCCTGTAGTGTGTCTTTCAAAATCACTTACACATTCACCTTGAGAATAAATTGAAGATAAACTTGAACTACATAACTCTTTTTCATGCACATAATTGAATAGTGTTTCATTTGAATCCTGGAGCTTAGTCTTCATTTCATACATCCTTGCTAGGTTTTCATTTGAAATATGGAGCTAAGTCTCCATCTCATGCATATTTTCAAGAAGCTCTTGCTTCTCCTCCTTCATGGCAATCAACTGCTCTTAAAGTATAATGCTCTCCCTCTTATCCTCATACATCTCTTACACCATATCATTCGTGATGTAGAGCTTTTGCAACATCTCTTTATCAAAAAGTTTTGCTAAGGAATATTGACTATAAATAGTGCTTAATGAAGCTGCCATCACACATGAAATGCATACAAAAATTCTTTGATGTGATCTGAGAACTGAGCTCTCAATCTTGACCTTCTCCTTCACACACAAAATTGTGCAAAGTTAATTTATCATTTCACAAATTCAAAACCAACAACTAATTCTTCTAGCCAACCTTAGTTAAGATGAGCTAAATTGTGCTACGATACCATCTTGATCTGAGTATGGGAAAAATAGTTTTGTTGTGCTAGCTCCCTCATCAATAATAAAAATGTATTTAGGATCTTCTCAAGTTAACCAATTGTGAAGGGTTTATGTGTATCTTGTGAGAAATTTATGATTTAATTATCTTTTAAAAACTCATATAAAAAAAATAAAATGTAGAGAAATAACATACAACAATCACATTACACAATGGTTGATAACATAGTTCACCCCTCCTGGGCTACATCTCCATGGACCTGCTTCAACTAGTTAGGCCCTCTTGATATTAATGGTAAAATTTCTAATTACACGCACCTGCAGTGCTCCAATTTCTTTTCATCCTACTCCATTGGCTTCAAAAGACCCAAAAACCTCAAAAATGACTATTCAATCTCTAAAATTGGTTTCCAACTACTCTAGGATTGACCTCCCATCCTGGTGGCCCTGGTCCTCTTTAATCTTCAAAGTGAGAAAAAAAAATTCAGAAGTGATTCAATGCCTCTGTAACCTATTCCATTGCGTTCAAAGCATCAAAATAATCTAAAAATGACTCTTCTTGACTCCAATTTGGTCTTCAACTAATCTAGGCATGGCCTTCCCTCCTGGTGGCCCTAGGCTTATTTTTCCTTAAAAGAGAAAAATACCTTTAGAATTTCTCATGTGCCTCTGGAACTTGTAACAATGGATTCATAGCATGCCAATATGTTAGGAATGACTCTTCTTAAGCAAAAATTGGTTGAAATTTTCTCCAGATAGGCCTCATTCAATTTTCCCTAGTAAATTGCCTCTAAAACTGGAGAAACTCCAGTTAAGGGTGCCAAAGTTGGAGGCAACTCCTAATTTAGCATGCCCACCAAAAATCCCGCCAAGTTAAACGCTGCTTAATTAATGCTAAACTGCAGATTAAATATCATATAAGTTTGATTATGGCACATTAAGCATGTTTATGCAAGTCATGGTTTAACAACTTTAAACCACAGATTACATTAATTAATCGGCACTTAACATTTAAACTCTATCATGGTTACGTGATAAGGTCGCATGGGAGGGGGTTCGCCCATGGGACTAGCCCCCTCCATTCTCGCTGTCAGAATAACTTGGCAGTTGAAATAAATGTTGAGTTCGTGGTCTATTAAGACCCATGGTGGAGGCTCAACGATAAAGCAACAGAGTTGTTGGGGGGAGGTCACAGGGTCGAACCCCGACCTCCACTCCTCCATGTATTGTTTTGTCAATGGATATATTACATGCCCACCATAAACCTTTGGCATATAGTTTAACTTGCAATATGAATTTTCCAACAAATTCGGCCATATAATATACAGTTCGAACCTTGGGCTTGTAAATAAAATGCGCCCACCATACCATAGTTCATAAACTTTGGTTTAAATCAATAATATGCCCATATTATATCGGTCCCCAAAACCTTTGAACTATAATAATAATTCGAACCATTGATTAATAATGCATAGCTTGGCATAGTTTAATACAACCTTGGAAATTATTCGAACCATACCATATAACATTAATCCACAATATATGTATGTATCTGACCCAGCATAATGTAATCACGAGCTGAAGCATAGTTTAAAATGAAATTCTACCAATTCAAACTTGGATAGGGTCCACCAGAGGGGGCACGTGGTGGCCCCTGGCTGCACCATGTGTCAACCTCTATTTGGGTTGTCCCACCATATAAAGAAAAATCGAATTAAACCTTAGGAGCAAATCCATAACAAAATTTCACCTCCAAACCTTGACCAGTGAATCCTGTAGTGACACTTGTCAGAGTGTCATTGGCTCACAGGGCCTTTGACCATGGTTGATCTATGTTGACTCCTTTGACCATTTTTTTTTAAATTTTCATGTTCTAAACGTCCTTCAACTTTCTATAACTTCCTCATATGGACCGTTTTTTGAGTGAAACAAATTGCGCCGGATTCCTCAAGATGGGTCGGATCCGGTTGTTTTAGTTTGGTGCAATGAATTTTTGGCAAATTTTTGCACCTAATCTAGATTCCGATCACTCATTCCCACTGATAAGATTTTTGACCCACAAAATCTTGTTATCTCATGATATTTGAATACTCTTATGTTTCCCAAGATCTATCATCTTGATTCTACTTGGGAAAACTGCCGTGACAACCACTTGGGTTCACTAACATGCCTTGCCTTGAAAATGGCTTGGCTCTTTAACCAATGTTCTCCTTTTTCCACTGTTACACCATTCTTTTGTCATCTAACCTATTATCATTAGATGGACCCAAGTACACCATGTAAGACCAATTTTACCCTAAGTAAAATTGCCTTCACTATGTTAAAACAGGAAACCCCAAAAGGAAATATTAAACAAACCTATATTTGTTTGATTTTCCTCATGGAATAATTAATTAAACCATAATTTAATTATTATTCCCAGTCATGTTTAACCCAAAATCAAAGAAAGTAATTAGATAAACCTTTATTTATCTTATTATTTTCTAGGAATAATTATTTAAACCTTATTTAGATAATATTCCTTGTTAAATATGACCAAATCACCCACAAATAATTAAATAAATCATTATTTATTTAATTATCTTTTAACCACTTCCTTAAATAATTAAATAAATCATTATTTATTTGATTATCTTCTAACCGCTTCCTTAAAAAGATAAATAAATCATTTATTTATTTATTTTTGACAAATTAAGGGATTTGACCCAAGTCAAATACCTTTTCCCTCAAACAAATATAATAAAATATTCCATAAAAAGTGGATCTAGATATGGTTAACCCATGCACCAAGATCTAGAATGACCCAATATTTTGTTATAAATAGGAGGGTTTTTCCTACCATTCTTCACCTTTTGTTGCCTATTAGATCACTCTGGATCTATACACTTGGTCACCATTTTCTGCCATTTGCTGTGTGAGCTCCCTTTGAGTTCCATTCTTTGTGTGGGTCTTCTGCACCAACAAGAGAGAGAAATCTTAGATCTGAAGTGCTGAGGACTTCCAAGAACCCATCCCACTGAGGAGAATTGGATACACCTTCTTGTTTTCCTCCCAGGTGCCCCATTAATATAAAAATTCTTTCAAAAATTGTTCTTGTCTTGTCTATTGGTATATGGAGCAAACCCTTACTTTTTCTGCTTAATGTCTTTCCACGCATAGATCTGGTTTTTTGCAGCTCTTTTATGTCTAACTAACCGCAGATCTGAAGATATTGGCAGCCACTTTTGTTGTTAGGGCTATTAGTTATGCGTAGCTAAAGTGGTCATTTTTCGTACACTTCGACAAAGGATTCATACTAACAAATGGCGACTCCACACGAGTTTTAAATTACGACCGCTGTCGTTTTTCATATTCCTGCATATCCAGCTACTTCAGACCCTAGGGTTTCTTTTCAGCTGTTTATTTTTCCTATTTTTATGTTTTTTTTCTCACATAAAACCCTAAAACATTAAAATTTATAACTTCCGCGTGTTTCTGGCCCTATTGCGCAGGTGACAGACATCAGCCGCAGCTGAGACGACATTGTTTTTCTGAAATCTGCCGCCGAGAGCGCTGGAAGTGCAGGTCTCACTTTTTGGCCCAAAAACTGCGACCTGGAGCTTCAGGTCGCAGAAAACAGCCCCAAAACTACGACCGGAGTGAAAAACAGGTCAAAAACTGTGACCTGGACATTTTTCTGCTGTTTTTCTGAAATTTTTCTGGGTTTTTCTGAAGCTTCTGTCAGGGTTTTCCAGCCTCTGTCTCAGCCTGTTTCGACCTGTTTCTGATCTACTTTTTCTCATCTAAGTGGGAACCTAGCCCCCTAGGGCTTCAGTACCCTCCACTTTTGGTGGAAGAGTTTTAGCTGTTTCAGGTGTCTGCTTTTTTCAGAGTTTCGGCCTTCCCTTTTTCAAATCTGATACCTCATCCTCCAATCCCTTTAAATCAGCCTTCCTTCCTTTCAAATCACCTCTTTTCGTTTTGTTTGGACCTCTCTTTAGGACCTCCTCCCTGTCCTTACCTCTTTTTGCTGATTTCTTCCCTTTTTTCCAGCCACCTTACCTCTGTCTCTTGGCTGTGATCTGCACCTCTTTTTAGCAGATTTACCCTTTAGATCCCTGTCCCTTTTGACCCTAGATCTATTGGCCTCTTTTTAGTGTGTTTTGATTAGATTAGTTTTGAGAGTCCCGCCTTTTTGGGTTAGATTGATGCATGTTTAGCTGTTAAATGTTCTGTTATTTCAGCATTATATACTGTTCTCTGCAGATTTCTTTTCAGTTACGCAGCACACTTTTTCTTGCTCTCAAAACAGAAAGGGTTTAAAAATTAAAATTAACGCACATCACACACTGACCCTAAGTGAAGAAGCGCCTGGTTAACACCGCCTGGCAAAGACTCTAAAATCAATTGTCACTGCACCTTGTCTGCCCTTGACCTTTCTTGATTCTGTCCCTTTCTGCCCTTGTCGGTTTCCTTCTTCCTATCATCATTGCGCCCCCAAGGCACCTTTCCTGGAGACTTCTTGGCCTTCACCCTCAGTTTCCGGTTGGTTGACCTGCTCCGCCCCGCCGTCTTCGAGCCAATCCTCCTTCGAGTCTGCACTCCGAATCCTCTCCTGATTCATCGGGTTCTCCTTTTCCTTTTGGTTCTCCCCCTGTCACCTTCACTATGTCTGGTCCAGGGCCTAACGCTAGCAGTGCTCCCGGCCCTAATGCCGGAACTACTACTAGCGGAACTGCCACAGGAACTACCTCGGCTGCACCCGTTCTCCCCTTCTTGGCAGGCCTCAGCCTCCCCGATTTGGACCGGTTGACAAATGACCCTATACACCATGACGCTAGTTGGCCTGCTATGCCGACAAAGCTCCCTTCCGACATCCCAAAGTTTGAAGGCCGTGCTGGAGAAGATCCTTCCAATCATGTTCAATCTTTCCACATGTGGTGTTCATCTACCTCCATTACCGATGACTCTGTTCGTCTTAGATTGTTCCAACGCACGCTTACAGGCGAAGCTTCTAAGTGGTATGTTGATCAGCCCACTTCCTCCCATACCACCTTTGCAACTCTTGCCCGAGCTTTTTTATCTTACTTCCAGCTTCCCCTTCGTTATGACACTGGTATCGAACTCTTGACTTCCTTAAAGCAAACCTCTTCGACCCGCCTTTCTACCCATGTCCAGGAATGGCGAAGAAGACGGAGCCTATGCCAATCTCCTCCCTTCGAAGACCGTGTCTACATGGACTGGTTCCTTAGATCTCTCTTGTCCCCTATCGGGAAAGATGTCGCATCGCATTTTCCTCAAACTGAAGAAGATGCCCTCCAAATGGCGTTAAAGTATGACCTGATCTACGCTCAGACAGGTTATGATCCTACTGTCCTACCTGATCTCCCCAAACCCGGTGATGCCCATACACCGAGGGCACCTCATGCCGCCGATAGTATCGTTGGATCTATCTCTCATCCATCCGCTCAACCTCTCATGAGCTATGGTTTTCCTGGGGGAGGGGGCACCACTCCCTGCACTTCTCCCCCTCCCGGTAGCACGCATCCAGGATACGGCATGCCTCATCCTTTTGCCCAACCTCTTGCTTACCTCAATGTTGCCCAACCTAACCATTATCCTCATCCGCAGCCTGGTGCGCCAGCTCCTCCAGCATATGCGCTTTCGCCTCCCTTGCCTTCTCAACCCCTGTAACAGCCGTCACCGCCCCCTCAAGAACCGGTGGATGCACAGCAGGGATTCATGGCTACCCAACCACCTAACGGACAGGTGACCACTCCACCTTCCCCTTCTGGTTCCTCCAATTACCAGATCCTCATGATGAACTCTGATCCACCTCTAACCGTCGACCTTAACCTTCAAACTCGGTCTCGCCAGTACCCCACGCCTCCCGCTCAGTCTGCCCCCGAGTCCCCTTCTTCCGGTTCTATAGAGCCTCTTTCGACAACCAATGGTCCCTTACATATCCCTCAACCCAAAGTTGAGGTCCATACCAAGATTCCTAAAGGACCGTTACGTCGAAATGCTGCTTCTGGTTGAGCTGCTCATTCGTATAACATAGTAGATGATTTGGCGCAATCTCCTACTGCTATTTCCACACTGGAACTCCTCCAGTCATGCCCTTCCCAAAAGAAGGCTCTACTATCTGCCGTGGGCACTGTAGATCCTGCTGATGACCAAATGATTGTGTTCGACGCCCATCAATCAGAACATCCTCCTCTTCCTGCTTCCGTAGCCTTCCAAATCCCAGTCAAAATCCGGAACGCTAACATTTCTCGGTGCATAATTGATGAGGGGGCATCCACCTGTGTGATGTCCGCTTCAGTTTGGAAGCAACTCGGCTCTCCTGAATTAGCCCCTTCCACGATCACCCTTAGAGCATGGGATGGCCATGCCTCACAGCCCATTGGCCTCTTCCGTAATTGTCCTATCACCCTTGCCGGTAAGACTGTTTGCGTTGACGTCGAAGTCATCGATGCCCCGCTAGACTACAACATTCTATTGCGGCGAAGCTACACCTATGCTATGTCTACTGTCCCATCTGCGGTTTTCTGCAAGATGTCTTTCCCTCATAATGGAAAGATAGTCACCATTGACCAGTTGACATATCATGAGCCAACATCTCAGACCTCACCTGAGACGCCCATCTCTTCTGTAGCCAACAAGAAAACCGTCGATTCCTTGACCAGTGTCTCTCCTGGCGTCTACAAAGACTCCTCTTTGCTTGGAACCTTCCCTGGTATTCCTCCTCCTCCTATTCCTGACCCCAGCTCATCGAATGTTTGTATGATGCAATCGTCTCGGGCTGCTCTCAAGCAACCTGCTTCGGCTAGTCAACAACCTTGCCCTCCGCAACCTGCTCCTAGCCCTTCACCTGCAGTTGGTAGTCATGAGCCTCTTTATCCCCCTGGCATGGTTCCTCCAAGACTTAGCCATTTAGGAGCCGTCCCACCTGGCCATTACCCCTCTGGTCAGATACCGTTCCTAGCTCCCCCACCAGGAGTGTACACGGTACCGGTCATGGCCACCCTCTCTCTTCCTAACTTGACCCTTGGGATTCCCGTTTGGTACCTTGATCCTCCAGCCCCCACCTTGCCTAGTCAACCCAAACCTTATATTGCTTTGACCCCGGTTCAACTGGCCCCCATGCCTTCTCCCGCTGCATCAGTGCCTCAGTCACCTCAACAGGAACCACCTCCTGTTGCGACCGCTTCAGGTAAGAAGGGCAAAGCTCGCAAGGGGGCATCAAAGGACAAGGCTGCCCCGACAAAACCTGCTCCTCCTCAGCCTCCAAAGCATACCATCCAGTGTGCTTTGTGTGATGTTTTCGGTCACGCCTCCCATACCTGTCCTGCATTGCTTCATCTCAAGCCCATGGTTAATGTCACGTTCCCTGAGTCCGCGGTCCCAGAAGCCTCTGTTCCTTCCGCGACCACGGCCAAGAACCCCAAGAATATTCACACCAACCACCCCTGTGCTTTGTGTGATCTCCATGGCAATTACACCCATATTTGTCCCCGCCTCGAGGACTTCCACACCTCTATCGCCGCGGTCCACCAATTCGAGGCCAAGCGCAATGAGTCCACCTCTCCCCTATTTGTGCATTCTGCTTCAGCAGAACTACCAGATATGACTGCTCCCATTGACATTCCTCCTCCTGATGTCGAGATAACGGAGCCTTCATCCAGCATTTTTTACCTATCATCATCCATGAGACCCTCGGGGAACATTCCATCTGAATCCTCCCCTGTTGTTTCGCTTGACCTTCCTTCAGCGATCCTCTTGGGCTCAACATCGGTAGATCCTTTATCTACTTACTCTTCGGTCACCCCTTGTGACGATGCACATGTGAACCTCTCTTCTCATGATGATGATTCTGGTCACTTCACCACGTCAGGTGGTCTTTCTTCCACCAGCCACCCCATATTCTATCACGATGACAACATTATGGAAAAAATCCCCACCCCTGACGTTATCTATTCCCCCTTACATCGAACCCATGCGTTCACACCACACCCACCTTGTGGCCATTACATTGAAACCCATTGTTTGGGTAAGGGGGCACCCACATTTGAGAGACCAAGAGAAGCAATTCTCCACAACTCTCCTAGTGGATCTGGTCGTGTTGACTTTAGTCCCAGTATTCTTCCACATTTCGAAGAACCTCTAGAGTCCCATATCACTTCAGATCACTCTAGGGATGATACCCCTTATCGTTCCCTCATCTTACATTAGCAACCTAGTATCTTAGACATTATGGTTGACCAACCTATAGCTTTTCTATGAGAGCATCAGTTCATTATCTCCAAATCCTCTTTTTGGGATAGTGACACCAGGTATGCCAACTCGGAAACTTAAAGTCCATTTGATCCCTATATGCAGTACCAAAAAGAGATTGGTAATCCTCCATTTCCTTTCTCACACTGCATAACCATAACGAGAACAAATGGCACACCACATCATTTAAATGTGTTTAGATTCCCCTTTTTTCTAAATACATTTTGGCATGACCACACCATGCTCGGGGGCACCTATGCCCCTCAACCATAACCCTCCTCACCTCGTTTTTAGAGGAGGTTGTCGTACCAAACGAGTGTGACATCCCTTCCCTTCATCTGGCTGTTGAACTTCTCCCTGACACCCAACCTCTAGAACAACGACTTATCATGCCTGAGCATGCCTCTGAAGACCGCCGTGTTGCATTGCAAACCATGGAAGCGGTCAAGAAACGCACCAAAGCTCAATAATGACCGAAAAGTCCAGCCTCAAAGGCGACCTTGTTCTAGTATGTGACCAAGCCCATGATGTCCTTAGTCACGGGAAGTTCGACTCATTATGGCTAGGCCCTTACGTCATCAGTAAGGGTCTTGGTAAGGGGGCATACCTTTTAGAGGACTTCGAAGGCAATCCTCTTCCTAATCCTCGCAATGCACTCTATCTTAAGAAATATTACCCTTAGCATTTCCCTTTTGAGATGCGTGTTTTAGGTTCTTTTAGATAGCCAGCATCTTTTTTGTACTTTCATCCTTCGCCAGGAGCTATTTTGTCCAAGAAGGATCACTTCAACTCTCCTTCAAATCGAACTTCCTCACTTACAACACTTGTACTTGGGGCACCATTTTGCCTCCTTACTTGTCTTTGTTCGCGTCGATTTTCGTCATGAGTTACCATCTTGTACTCATGTTTTCATGGTCCCCCATTGGGCCTCTACTATGTGGCAGCACCATCAAGTCGCCCTTGTTTAGAGCATCCAAGTTGAGTCATCATCGCATTCATGGAGTCTATCCCGAGTCCTTTTGTACCCCGCTATAGCCCTCCACCATTCATTGCTTGGTCTCTCTCTTGTGTCGCACATTATGGCCTTCAGTCCCACTGTCCCCTATCCCTTATGATATTGCGTCAGTCACTGCCAGGTCATTCATGCCCTTTATGCTCTACCAAGGGAAGTCGCCCATTCGCTACTCAGTCCCTTCCATTTCACCATCACCATTTGTGTCAGTCTGTTCGTCGCTCTACTATTTTCTCTCGTGCCTTAGTTGAGGATCTCTCATTGCCTCACCTATGGCAGACCTCCTTCTGTCGACATCAGCACATTCATTCCAGAAGCCAGGTCTAGAGGGCAGTGTACCTTGGTTCCATCTTCCACTCTTGTTCGGTGCCTCGGATCAGGCCAAGGGATCTCTCATTTCCCTTTGACTTGATTGCTTCTCCAGCTCCTTTCAGCATGATCGAGATTCATATACTTGATGGTCCAGTGATCCAGCAGCAGCTCTTGATGATTCCCGGGTGTGTGTGAGATGTCTCAACCCTCATGAGGGAGTGGCCCTGCAGGTAGCCCCCCACATGCCCGGATGACCTCTTCTTTGCAGCCTTCGATGCAGCTCCAGATATTTGATGATGTTGGCCTTAGCCACTTGCAGCACCTCTTTGATTTGCATGTATCAGTCAGATTTTGTGAGCCCTTCCCCATTTACAGGGGGCATTTGGGTTGCATTTGTATCTCATGTACTCAGATATTATTGTATAAGTCCTGGCTGTTATCCCAGGCATAGCATGTATGTGGGATTCCTCATTGTATTTTTATCTGGCTCATGATTATGCCGGCTGTACTTTATGGTTCGGTCCCTTGTTTACTGGACACACTATTCTTTTGTACTTTGTCTCGACGGGCATAGGTATGCCTCCCCCGCCGCCTTCAGCACAGGTACCCTCTCATAAAAAGAGACTTGTTGCACCTGCGAGTCTCGTCTCCTCAGGGTCTAGTCCTTCAACACACTATCTACCTCACCTTTCTCTCTCTCTGACTTCCCTTTTGTTGTCTAGTGATTGAGTTCTTACAACATACTTCGGTCATAGGATTTGCTCCTGACACTTGCACGCTGGGGGGCAATCTGTTACACCATTTTTTGGTCATATAACCTATTATCATTAGATGGACCCAAGTACATCATGTAAGACCAATTTTACCCTAATTAAAATTTCCTTCACTATGTTAAAACAGGAAACCCCAAAAGGAAATATTAAACAAACCTATATTTGTTTGATTTTCCTCATGGAATAATTAATTAAACCATAATTTAATTATTATTCCCAGTCATGTTTAATCCAAAATCAAAGAAATTAATTAGATAAACCTTTATTTATCTTATTATTTTCTAGGAATAATTATTTAAACCTTATTTAGATAATATTCCTTGTTAAATATGACCAAATCACCCACAAATAATTAAATAAATCACTATTTATTTAATTATTTTTTAACCACTTCCTTAAATAATTAAATAAATCATTATTTATTTGATTATCTTCTAACCGCTTCCTTAAAAATATAAATAAATAAATTATTTATTTATTTTTGACAAATTAAGGGATTTGACTCAAGTCAAATACCTTTTCCCTCCAACAAATATAATAAAATATTCCATAAAAAGTGGATCTAGATCTGGTTAACCCATGCACCAAGATCTAGAATGACCCAATAATTTTTTATAAATAGGAGGGTTTTTCCTACCATTTTTCACCTTTTGTTGCCTATTAGATCACTCTGGATCTATACACTTGGTCACCATTTTCTGCCATTTGTTGTGTGAGCTCCCTTTGAGTTCCATTCTTTGTGTGGGTCTTCTACACCAACAAGAGAGATAAATCTTAGATCTGAAGTGCTGAGGACTTTCAAGAACCCATCCCACTGAGGAGAATTGGATACACCTTCTTGTTTTCCTCCCAGGTGCCCCATTAATATAAAAATTCTTTCAAAAATTGTTCTTGTCTTGTCTATTGGTATATGGAGCAAACCCTTATTCTTTCTTCTTAATGTCTTTCCATGCATAGATCTGGTTTTTACAGCTCTTTTATGTCTAACTAACCGCAGATCTGAAGATATTGGCAGCCACTTTTGTTGTTAGGGCTATTAGTTATGCGTAGCTAAAGTGGTCCTTTTTCGTACACTTCGACAAAGGATTCATACTAACATCCACTAACCCAATCCAAAACTTGTTGGCTACTTTTTGACTGATATACCAATTTGATGTACCAAATTGATCCCTTGGTGCTTGGAAAACTAACTGATTGCCTTTGCACTGAGAATCATGTTCCACCTTTTCACAAACATGCATTCGATGCAAGCTTCTTGTTGGAAACCAATTTCCCAAGTTAATCCCATCTGAGTGAACTATAGCAATGAGTTCCAACATCAGTAATAATAAGAAAATAAATTACCATTATTTTACTTACATGGTTCCAAATTCCACATCTGGAAGAATGCACACACCATCTCTTTCTGTTCTTGGCGTCAACACATAAAATGGTCTACAATGGCTACAAAATTTTTGGCTGCATTTGACATCTTGTCCCTCTTTCCATCATCCTCTAGTTATTGACATGTTGCTCATGCCATGATTTGAGAATGAAGGCTAATCATGAGCCTCTCTCTCAAGAGTGGAACTTCCCAAATTCCTGTGACATCTTGTCACAAACACAACCATCAATCTAAAAAACACATCATGCAAGAAACATAACTTGACAACATATCCTTTTGCTCCTTCAAAGACAAAAATGTCACATCATGTGACCATCGCCATGTACTCTTACATCTTGGTGTCAAACTCATCGACCAAACACAAGTTGACAAAACATGCCTCTTCAATCAACTAAATCTCAAGTCAAACAAAAGCATGTATGACAATTTGACGATTAATTTCCCCAAAAAAAAATAATTTCATGTCTCATGAAACACTTCTTCAACATATCCCTTTCATATTTGGAGACAAAATCAACTCTTCCAATTCGATATGACATGCATGCAACAATCAATCGACCAACACAAGTTGACATTCATGCATGTTCATACACACAAACTCTCATGCATGTATAAATTCTTCAACTCTCTCACAAGTAAAAGCATTATTACAAGAGCCCAATTCATATGTACATGTACTTAAGGAGCTGAAATGAAAAAAAATTTCTACAATAATAGTGAGTCAACATACTCCACTTTCAATCAACTTCCTGACGTAAACATGCAACATGCATTCAAATGGAAAAGAAATACATCAACATCAAAAGACATGCAATTCCTTAACTGGATAAGAAATCTAACCATCTCTTACCAAACCATTTCAATGGCGCTTCTTTCAGCTGCACATCATCATCATGTGAATCATCCTGACCCACATCAATTATGGAATTCACTTTTCCATTCTTGTCAATCTCTCTTTCAACCTTCTTCAAATGTCGTGGATGACTTGTTGGATACAAATTCCAACACGTGTCTATAAGATGACCTTACTTATGGCAATGAGTGCAAAACAATTGCATCTTCTTTTCAACATGGTTTGCTTTTTCCAATGGACCTTTGGCTTGTTTCCTCCTTCATTTTAAAAGTTTCATCTGCATGGATATACTCTTCCAACATCATGAAACATTATAGTTATTCAAAACACAAAAGGAACATGAAAAATTTTCCCAAATATTATGTGATAATTTTCCATGTTTATCCTAATCAAAAGAAACTTGATTAAAGGTAGATTTATACCTTGAACATTTACCTTTGTTGCCTTCTTGAGGAGATGAATTTGATGACGTAGTGGATCTCTTCAGAATACCAAAAATGCATTCAATGAATTGAGAGCTTTCAACATCCTCTTGTTCACAATTCTCATTAGCTGCATGCTTATGAGCATATTCTAGAAAAGTGGGTGTAAAAATTTTACATTCATCATGAACACAATATTCAAAAGATTGACGTAATGAACATGAAATGAAAGTCCTTCTTGGAACACCTTCATGTGCCTTCATGGTTTTGGAGCATTCTCCATCATGCTATCCATAACCAAGACCCAAATACCTAGGCCTTTCCTCAACAAAAATTGGCTCAACTATGTCGTGTTCATGTTTGCCTAATCCTTTACCTTCATAGCCCATTTTCATCAATAATTTGGACCCTATTCCTATAATGTGTCTTTAAAAAGCACCTACACATTCATCTTGAGAATAAATTGAAGATAAAGTTGAATTTCATACCTCTTTTTCATGCACATACTTGGCTAGTGTTTCCTTTGCATCATGGAGCTGAGTCTCCATCTCATGCATCCTTGCTAGGTTTTCATTTGCAATATGGAGCTGAGTATCCATCTCATGCATCTTTTCAAGAAGCTCTTTCTTCTCCTCCTTCATGGAAATAAACTACTCTTGAGGTATAATTATCTCCCTCTTATGTTCATACATCTCTTGCACCATAACATTCATGATGTAGAGCTTATGCAACATCTCTTTATCAAAGAGTTTTTCTAAGGAAGATTGACTAGAAATAGTGCTTAATGAAATTTCCATCACACCTGCAATGCATACAAAGCTTCTTTGCTATGATCTGAGAACTGTTGTCTTAATCTTGACCTTCTCCTTCACACATAAAATTGTGCATAGTTAAATTCTCCTTACACAAATTCAAAACCAACAGCTAACTCTTCTAGCTAACCTTGGGCTATATGAGCTAAAATGTGCTCTGATACCATCTTGATCTGAATATGGGAAAACTAGTTTTGTTGCGCTAGCTCCCTCATCAGTATTAAAAATGTGTTTAGGATCATCTCAAGTTGACCAATTGTGAAGGGTTTATGCGTCAAGCTTTTATGTGTCTTTTGTTAGAAATTTATGAGTTAATTATCTTTTAAAAAACCCATGTACAACCAATAAAATTCAAAGAAATAACACATAGCAATCACATTACACAACGGCTGATAACGGAGTTCACCCTTCCTGGGCTACATCTCCATGGACCTGCTTCAACTAGCTAGGCCCTCTTGGGATTAATGGTCAAATGATTGATTACATGCACCTGTAGTGCTCCAATGGCTTAGCATCCTACTCCATTGGATTCAAAAGGCCAGAAACCTCAAAAATGACTATTCAAACTCTGAAATTGGTTTCTAGTTACTCTAAGCTTGACCTCCCATCCTAGTGGCCCTGGGCTTCTTTGATCTTCAAAGTGGAAAAACAAATTTTAGAAGTGCTCCAACACCTCTACAACCTCTTCCATTATGTTTAGAGCATCAAAATAATCTAAAAAATATTCTTCTTGAGTCCAATTTGGTCTTCAACTGATCTTTGCATGGCCTTCCCTCCTAGTGGCCCTAGGCTTCTCTTTTCTTCAAAGTGACAAAAACACATTTATAATTTCTCCTTTGCAACTGCAATATTTACCAATGGATTTATAGCATGCCAATCTACTAGGAATGACTCTTCCTGTGCCAAAATTGGTCAAAAATTTCTCCAGATAGGCCTCATTCAAATTTCCCTTGTAAACTGCCTCTAAAACTGGAGAAACTCTAGTTAAGGGCGCAAAGGTTGGAGGAAAATACTAATTTAGCGGGTCCACTGAAAATCCCGCCAATTTAAAATTCACTTAATTAATGCTAAACTGCAAATTAAATATCAGATAAGTGTGATTATGCCGCATTAAGCGCGTTTATGCAAATCATGGTTTAACAAATTTAAACCACAAATTATGTTAATTAATCTGCACTTAACATTTAAACTCCACCATGGTTATGTGTTAAGGTCGCATGGGAGGGGGCTAGCCCCCTCCATTCCTGCCATCAAAATAACTTGGCAGTTGAAATAAATGTTGACGTCGTGGTCTATTAAGATCCATGGTGGAGGCTCAACAGTAAAGCAGGGAAGTTTTTGGAGGGGAAGTCACGGGATCGAACCCTGACCTCCGCCCCTCCATGTATTGTTTTTTCAATAGATATATTACACGCCCACCATAAACCTTTGGCATATAGTTGAACTTTTCAATATGAATTTTCCAACGGATTCGACTATGTAATATATGGTTCGAACTTTGGGATTGTAAATAAAATGTGCCCACCTTGCCATAGTTCATGAACTCTGGTTTAAATCAATAATGCGGCCATGTTGTATCAGTCCCCGAAATCTTTGAACTATAATAATAATTCAGACCATTGATTAATAATGTAGACCTTGGAATATTTTAATCCTTGGAAATGATTCGAACCATACCATATAACATTAATCCACAATATATGTATTTATCTGACCCAGCATAATGTGATCAGGAGTTGAACCATAGTTTAAAATCTGATTTGACAAATTTGACCTTGGATAGGGTCCACCATAGGGGGCACGTGGTGGCCCCTGGCTGCACCACATGTTAGCCTCTTGCTGGGTTGTCCCACGATATAAAAAAAAAATTGAATTCAACCTTAGGAGCAACTCCATAAAGAAATTTCACCTTCAAACCTTGACTAACAAATCCTGCAGTTACCCTTGTCACAGTGTCATTGGCTCGAAGGGCCTTTGACCATGGTTGACCTTTGTTGACTCTTTTGACCTTTTTTTTATATCACATGTTTTAAATGGTGGTCAGTGGGCTCTAACTTCCTCATACAGACTCTGTTTTGAGTGAAACAAATTGCGTCAGATTCCTCGTGGCAGCACAACTCAGGTCGTTCTAGTTTGGTGCAATTCTAAACACTTTGAATTTCTAGAAATTTCTTTCCCCTGATCCTAATTCTGATCAATCCAAGTACTTCGGTGCTTTGTCAGTAGGTTTGCGTAGTGAAATATAACTTGGTAGCCACAAGAATGGGGCTACTTCTACCACTTCTTCGTCCCCTTCCTGAATAGTCTCTGAATTTCTCTCCCGTTGAATGGCGCGTTTTGGGTTATTTTCTCTGGGAGATTTGTGCTTTCCAAAGGTTTGATCCTTCTTCATTTTCTATGGCGCAAGTGTTTCTACAATGGACACTTTCGGCATAGCAGGGTCATCATGTGGTCTTGTGGCTGTCATTTTGTTCTGAATTACATACCGTAGACCACCTTGGTGCAATGAGTCCTCAAACACTGGGTCCAAACCAAACATAGACCCAGAAAATGAAATGTCAAACATGGAGCTTAGAGCATAAAACTCACTTAGAACGCAAAGGGAACTATTGCAACCCCATAGGTTATATTTATACTTTTGGAGCATCTGTAATGGCTCCTCGTGCATTAATGAGGCTCCATTACTGACAAAATGGTCCCAAATCTAGAAAAATCCCTTCATTAAATGCATCTTGGATGCTCCTAAAAATGGTAATAAATTTTTCTTATCCATTTTTACTGTTCCAACAGCTATTTTTTGACACTTTGGTGCACTAGTCAATCTCCTGATGCAGATACCGCACGCGTGCTGCACCTTACTACGCATTCGCCATCTCATCTGGGAAAATCTGATACTCTAACCATATAGTCATTTGGTAGGAACAAGTTCATCCCTGTACGACTTCAAAAGACTTCCATTGACATATCTTGGAAGGTATTCACCACTCAACGTGGCTAGGTGTACTGCTCCTCCATTAGTGATTTCCTTACCAACATAGGGCCTTAGCCAATGCATCTTCAATTTCCCTGGGCGGCACGTGAAATTGCTATCATATAGTAAGACCAAATCATCCTCCTTGAACACCTTATTCCTGATATTCCTGTCATGCCAGGATTTTTCACACGCCTTTTGAACCTGTAGGTGATAATTTGCAATAAACCGATCTTCTTCTAGATAAACCAACTATGACAACCGGTCTTCTAGAGCATCTTCTTCAGTCATATTGGTAAATGTTGCAATGTGCAGACTAGGAACAATGAACTTCATGGGAAACATAGCCTCTTGCCCATATACCATTCGGAAAGGTGTCTTCCCAGTCAACATTTTGCAAGTAGTCCTGTAGGCCCAGAGAATTGCAGGCACTTTCTCATCCCAATCATTTATATTAGTATTTCATACCTTAATGAGCGTGGTCTCCAAGATCTTATTTAAATATTCAACTACTCCATTTTCCTAAGGATGATAAGGATAACTCTTTTGATGACACATCTTGAATTCTTCAATCAAAGCTTTGATAGTGTCATTTACAAAATGTGTACTTTGGTCACTGATCAGAATCTTAGCACAACCAAACCGAGTCACTATATTTTCAAAAATAAACAATGCAATTGTATCAGCAGTACAATCCTTCACCGGTTTGGTGTCAGCCCATCTAGTTACCTAATCCATCACATTGATGATGTAGCGAACATCACTCTTTCTTCTTGGAGGAGTAATAGGTCCCACAAATTCTAAAAATCTTGCAATTCCATCTGTGGATTCAAGGGCATCTCTTCCCTACGCGAAGGTTTCCCCGTCCTTTGATAGACATCACATGGGCGATAGTGTGCAATGGCATCATTGTGTAATGTGGGACACCACAACCCAACATGCAAGATCTTCTGCATAGTGGCCTTACCTGCTTAATGACCCCTGGAAACCCCTCCATGAGCTTCATTGAGGATTTCACGGCTTTCATACTCCAATACATACCTTCGCAAGACCTCATCTGCACCTAATTTGTATAATTTTCCAGCAATAATGGTGAAATCCACTACACGTTCCACAAGTTCTTTTTTTTGCTGAACTGCATACTATTTAGGCACACGACTAGTAGTAAAAAATTGAATTATTTCAGGGAAATTCTCATAAACCACTTTTATCACAAACAACTACATGTCTCGAAATCCATCATCTCTACTTCTGGGCTCTTCTCCTGATTCAATGCGTGACAGATGGTCTGGCCGAACATTTAATCATCCTGGTTTGATCATAATTTCAAAATCATACTTCTGGAATAACAACAACCACCTGTATATCTCCCCCCCCCCAACATAGGCTTGTTGACTAAGTAATTCAAAGAAGAATGATCAGTGAACATTTTAAAGTGAACTCCCAACAGATAGTGGCGGAATTTATGCAGCAAATATACCATTGTGAGCCCTTCTCTTTTTGTGGTGGAGTAATTCTTCTCTGCGTTTGATAGTTTTCAGCTAGCATAAGCAATAGGATGATCAATTTCTCCTTCCCTTCGTTACACGAGCACAGCCTTGAGTGCAATACACGAAGCATCCACATGTACATGAAATGCCTTCGACCAATTTGGGAAGACCAATATTGGCATAGTGACCATCTTTTCCTTGAGCTTCTCAAAACTCTTTTGGTAGTCTTCATCCCAGAAAAATGTTGCATGCTTCTTTAACAGATTTTCCATGGGTTTATTTATCAACGCATATCCCTGAATAAAATTTCTATAGTACCCAATATGCGCAAATGCTTGATATTCTCAAGTACTTCCAAATTGACTATGACAACAATCTTGGCAGGATCCACCATCAATCCCTGATGGCAGACAATGTGTCCCAGAAGTATTCCAAAAGGTACACAGAAAATACACTTCTTCAGATTCAAAGAGATCTAATACTTCCTATAAGTATTTAGCATTAAGCGTAGATTGGACACATGCTTCTTCAACAACCCAAAGACAATCCAATCATCAAAATATACCTCCAAACACTTTTGTATAAATGATTTAAAAGTGGAAACTACCACGCGCGAGAAAAAGGCAGGGGAATTATTCAATCCAAACGGCATAATTGTATATTGGAAGGATCTCCGCTCAGTAGTAAAAGTGGTCTTCCTCCTATCTTCTGGTGCAATGCAGATATGATGATACCCTGAAAACCCATTTGTAAAGGAATATGCTTCTTAACCTCCAACATTATCCAAGATTTTGTCTGAGAATGGAGTTGGGATTGGATCATGCACACAAGCATCATTCAGTTTGCGCAGATCAACACAGATTCTAATTTCGCCCTTGGTCTTCTTATCTTGCACAACCATTGGGCTTACTTAGTCAGATTCTTCCACAAGCTTAATTATGCTTTCTGCCACCACTTTGTCTAACTCTTCTTTAACTTTCTACTTATATCTGGGGTTCAGCCTATATGGAAGTTGTTTGACAGGGTGTGCATCAAGATTCAATTTGATTTTCATCACTCCCAGGTCCCTAATGATTCCCTTTAATTATAAAAACTTTGTAGGGAATAGATCCTAATATTTTGTCAGCAACTCAATAACCTTTCCTATTGTATCATCATCACAATAGTCTCCAATATTTTCTAACTTAGGTTGTTCTTCAGTTCCAATGTTCACTTGTCTTAACCTTAATGGGTTTTTCACATCCATCGAGGTGATTGAGGGTCTAGCCACTACACGTTTCCCTTTAGATTCAAAAATCATGATATTCCTTGGATCCTCATCATTTTATTCTACTGTTAGGTTTCTGCAATTCAAAATGGCGTTCATCTTTGCATCCCAAGCTATTGACGTGCACTCAATCATAGGCTTAGTGGAATCAAATATAACTTCTTGAATATTATTAAGAGCCTAAACAATTGTTTCAAACCCACTTTCAAAGCTAAAAGTAAGAATAAATTTGTCTACCAACACAGAAATTTCGCTAGTGCCTCTGCGCAGCTCTATTTCCAAGCACCATTCAGTTAGCACCTTTCCCAGTGTGTGAATAAACATATGAACCCATTCAGGTCGAGGTTCATCACCCCATCCCTGATTCCACTTGGCCAAATGGTTGCACGTATCTTATTTTCTAGAATATACATCGCCCATTTTAACTACTGGACATTCAAACCGTAAACTCATCATGTGCGCACATTCCTCCTAATATCCCATATTCTCTTTATGTGTTTGCCACCATCTTGCTGGAATAGCGTGCAAGCCAAGATCCAAAGCATGGAATTGTTGTTCTAGAGGCAGAGACCTTTCCAAATATCCTAGGAACATGTTTACATTAGTTGAGCCATCGTAATGTGGGAAATCATGTGCCTCATATGTTATACAACACAGAGCGCGGGTCACACGATTATAACGTAGCGTAGACACCTCATGCAGTCAGTTCTTCCAATTCTCTAGTTATTCATTAGAGTCTGAAAACAATAACTATCCTTCTCCCATTTAAGGTTCCCATCTGTTGTATTATTCATCCAGACTTCCTCACGCAAAGTTAGCTTATAGATATGATCAATCTCGTCTTCAACGCACACCAATTCGGTATACCTTTTTCCTTCTGTAGGATCCATAGGAATGACTGCCCTTACTCCATTTCTCTCAAATTCCATTCTCCTTCTCTTCAAATTGATAACACCATCCATGTCAATGGCCCAATCCAATCCTAGCAGTGCAGGATAGGGATCAGTATCATCTACAATCTGCATGATTTCAAAATATGCCAACACCTTAACATATTCTATATTGACCACAACTCTTGACAACCTTCCCAAAGGAATGATCTTCTATTGATTAGCCATGAGCAGTTAGATAGTAGACCATTCTAGATTTGGTTCTCCCATGCACTGCCAAGTTTTTTTAGGTAGAACATTAGCGTCTGAACCCAAATCTAGAATGACTTGGTCCATTTCATAAGCACCAATCTACACAGTCATACGCACCTCTCTACCCATTCTCTTCTTATTCTTATAGATTTTATTGACTTGTGTTTTTTACCATGGGATTTTATTTTTCTACGCAATTATCTATGAATGCCTGTAAATTTTCAACATCCTTCATGTTATGCAACAAATTTATGCATGCTTGTAACAAGGACTTAATCTCTTCTTCTCCTCCTACTTCCTTTTGTGTTCTCCAACTTGTTGAAGTGTCTCCTTCTGTAAATTCCTTCCTTGCTTCAATAAAGGTCTCTTTGGTGTGTTGAATATTGAAGCCTTCTTGGTTTTAAGGTGCTTTTCAGATCCTTACATCAATGGTTGGTTTCTTTCCTTTATCTTCAGTGGTGGCTACACCACTCCTGGTAACTACATTCACACAAGGATCTTCTTCACGAGTTTCCATGCAAACCATCTAAAGATTTTGTGTTGAGGTCTTATTTTCTTACATTTTAGCTATCAAGATAGGACAATCTTCTATAACATGATCAAATTGTCTACATTACCTGTAGGACTTTCGTGCTGGGTTTGGATAGTCGCATGTATAATGACCAGTGTCACCACAGTTATAGCAAATCACTTGGCCTCTTCCTCGACCAGTGGATCCACCTCCTCGACCTCTTCCTCTACCTTCGAATCCTCCGTGCCCAGAAGGGGATGATGGTGATGTAAGTTCCACCTATATTCTATATATTTTTTTTTTATCCAACATCATATCATAGGTCCAGAAACTATGCTCATAATGCCCTAATGATGAATATAACTTGAGAAATAATTTCTTCAAGTAAGGCTGATATTTTCAAATCCTTTGGCAAGAATATGTGTCATGTAGTCCAACAATTTGAAATATAGTGCACCATATAGGGTTCTTCAATGGATGAGGACTTCCAACATTAAGATAGTTTTTGAAAGTAGGACACTAGGCTTTATGATTCCCAAAAGCTTTACATTTGATACACCACACCTTTGTGTAGACCTCCTTGCCTTTTTCCTTGCGAAGACTTTAAATTTATAGATGCATTGCTTCCAACTGACTCTAAATCTGTTTAGTTCCCAGAGCAATAGGTGTTGGGGTAGCCTCCAGATTCATTGCAAGTTCTACAGCCTCAGCTTGTGTGGCAATCTTTTTCTAACCTAATGGTTGGAGTAGATGCAGAACCAACATAGCAATGAAACATTCCTTAGGTTGAGTATCATCAATCACAAATCCACCATCTCTGATGGTCTGCTTCATTAGTTTATTAACCTCCCATAGAGATTCATTAGGTTCTTGACAAATATCCTTCATTTCTGTCACTAGTTGTGCATATGACTTAGGTTTCTTAAACTACTCTTTTACGACTACTTTAATTTCTTCCGCGGTAGCATTAGGGTTTTCTTACGCATACCTAATGTACTAGTCTAGTGCGCGATATTGAAATGTAGTAGCCAACTGTGCTTTTCTTATATCAATATTTTTCACTTGTTGATCTTTACATATGGCCTCAGTTACAAACCAAAAGTGATCAGTGTCCTAATTTCCAATGTCTCTGAAATTAGGTAACTTCATGGATGCATCCATATCTACTTTAGGGTGAGGTGGAGGTGGAGGTGGAGATGGAATGCGCGGTGGAGTACGTTATTTGTGATGTGAGCTCAGAAGTGGAGTGGATGGAGTGGGAAACAAACTCAAAGGTTTCTAATATGACGGGCTTTCTTCTTCAGAGTCATTTGAGCTAGCAGTTTCAGGTTCACTATCAGATCTAGGCTTCAGAGGGCTATAAAGGACTTTTTCAAAGTCTTCATAGTAAATTCTTCTACTTCACATAACTGAACCTCATTAATGCATTCAAGAAGTATGTTCACATAGAAAACTCCATTCACACCATATCATTTTATTAATAATTTCAATGAGCGCAAGAAGTTACCTCTAGGGCATTTGAAAAACCTTATTTCTACTTCGGAATATGATACAAATTGGTCAACAGAAAATTCAGTCACAAATCCTCCCAAGAGGCGATTGATCCAATGATCTACCATGGAGGTGATATTATTATCAAACTTCTGTACTTGATGGATCAATTTAGGAGTCCACTAAGTGACTACGTCGTCCTTTATGTAGTGATGGAACTTATTTAGGCACGAAAACCACTCATATAGTTTGTGCACGAAAGAAGAAATGAAAATTTCATGCACTTCTATATAGATATACTTTCATACCCACTGTTCATCAGATAATTTAGTACTGCTATTCTCTTGTAGCACAAATTCAAGGATATTTCTATCCATCCAATCTTTTAATTCGTTGTGCGACGGATGCCTCAAAAATGGTGATCCCGATCCCCGAAACGAAATCATTTGTTGGCTTGAAGGGTCCTAACCGAGGTTCAGAGTGTATGGATAAACCAACAAACCCTCAAACTTTGGCCCTTTAAGCATTGATTTGCTTGCGCAGATCAAAGTCTCACCCGAATCAGTATGGGGGGGGTGCTAGAACCAGGTTTCCACACCTTGAGAGAGGATTTAATGAAGTGGTCCGCTAAAAAACCCTAAGTGATCTTATACAGGTTTGTGCAACAGTTTATATCATAATCACATAAAATGCGCAATTATCCATATAATAACACAGAATTACAACTCATTTTAGTGCAGATAACAGATCAGCACCATATCTAGATCTTAATCGATGTAAACCCTTAACTTATCTCTTAATCATCAATATTCATGCATAATCAGATCAGATAACTTCACACAATAGTTAATCAGTAAACAAAGAATATAAATAGCAAATATCGACATATAACACAGAGAGCTTCTCCAAAACTATTCTTTCTATTATCTTTCATATATGTAAATACATCAATTGTACTTTCCAAAGCCCTTTCAAAAACCTTACAAACCCTTTCGTGCACAGAACCAGTGGAGTCCGCGCATAGCAAGGACTGCATCTCCATGCACACAGCCAGCAGGAGCCTTTAAACCCAAGCCAAAAACCCTTAAAGACACAAATACTATTAGAACATCAATATCTCATAACACATGTATCACTAATTATCCCAGACATACTCTATCTATTTATAATATGCCTAGCACGCAGATACTATAGTCTCAAACCATGGTTTGAGGCCCACAATTTACATTTAAGCCTAATTACATCCAAAATTGGGGTTAAAATCCCTTTGACTTCATTTGCGTAGCGCGAACATACAAACATACCAAAATTATCTTTGGAACTTATGCCTCAAGGGACCCCGCTCCAATAGGTGTGAAGAAAGACAATTACAATTATGTCTTCAGCTACCATACATAAGTTTAAAGAGACTGAAGTCTACCACAACAAGAAGAGAATGAGTGTATAAGAAAGAATTTTTTTAAGGTGTGAAAGCAATTATAGTTCAACTATTTAAGGAAGGCCAAAGGTATCTACAGCAATGAAAAGGGCTGCTTATAAGGCACGATAACCATCAAGGAGTCTCTTGAAGGCCAAAGTCAAATCAATAGAAGGGTTGAAGGAAATTATATAGTAGGAACTGAGTTTCCTAGTGTTGGTGTAGTTAAGTGCATACAGTAGGGATCAACTAGAGAAGTTGAGAAGAGAAATGACAAGGTCTTGGAGGTATACTAGTGTCAAGGGTTTGTGTCATGGCTATGGTACTTGTCAATTGAATATATATAAGAAGAATTACTTTTGGGTTTTCCTCTCTAAGAGGTAGAGGTTTTGTCCCTGCCTTGCTAGCCTAAATATTTATGTCTCTTTTGCATTTGATAATTGGCTTGATGAAGAATGTAATAATCTAACGTAGAGAATATCTAAGTGAAATAAGCATAATGAAATCACAAATAATTATCATGAAAGAAAACTTTTAACAAAAGCCCTAATTTTACAACATGGAATCAGAGCTAAGGTCTTGAAGACAAGAAAGGGTAGTTTAGCAAGAAGACACAATATTCAAGCTTCAGAGAATACATCAAGGATTAGTTTTCAAGAAGACATCAAGGCTGAAAGAAGGATCTACTTGGAAAATTCAATCTCTAGATCTAAGAAGATCTTCATTCATTCAAGAAGAAGCAGTTTGCAGGAAGTTAGGAAAACGCTCAAGCCATCTAAGTAAGACCAAATACCTCACTCAAAGGACTTATACATCAATTTCCTTTCAAGAGGAAAATCGATATCAAGGAGGTGATCTTCAAAGAATCCAAAAGCTATTCAATGTTGAAGCCAAATCAACACATGTTAATTTTTGGAAACTAGGTCCAAACTCCATGTTGCAATGCTCATATGATTATGATTATATTTTTAATGGATTCCTCTTTTGGGGAGGTGCAAGATTGATTTAAAAATCATCTTGTTTGGATGAGAAGAACATATATTTTTATTTTATTTTCCACACATGTGCAAGGTCAGCCAGATTTGTAATGTAGGATCATAAGCCTAATAGATGTGTCACACACCCACACTGACAGATATAAATTGGAGAGACTTGGATATCATTTTCTCATCAACTCATCACACATTCTCTCTTGTGATCTGATTTGTTCGATCAGCCTTTGGAGGCCTCTTTCCTTCACTCGTCCAGAGTTGAACCTGTGAAAATCTGTAGACTGGTTTTAGGAATGTTTGTTGTGCGTTGACCAACATTGACTGTGGTCAACCCTTGACGTTTTGACCTCCAAACTTTGCAGAAATTTCAATTTTTGAAGGTCGTATTACTGGGCACAAGAATTGAGGGTGAACATTGACTTTGACTAAAGCCCTAAATCTGTAGCGTTGAATTTTTGTTTTGACTTTTCTACGTTGACTTTTGATGAGCTCTCTTTAAGGGTTGTGTGTATGACACTTGGAGAGTTGGCTGATCTGATGTTGAGAAAGACTTGGTTTGTTGATGCATCATGTTGACTGATGTAACACACACTATCTTATATCTTTGTTGGACAAGAAGAATTGTAAAGTCTGATCTATATTATTGGCTTGTCTTCTGTTGGTCTATTATTGTTTTCTATCAGCATTTTACTTTCATGTTTATGTAATTTATAACTTGAATCAGGCCTAATTAAGATTGAAGTAAAATTTCATTAAGAATAGAACATTCCATATCTATCTAAATTTAACATGGTATCAAAGCTGAGGTGAAGACAAAGCCCAAGTTAGAGTGTGTTAGCATTCCGCCAAATTCCCAAGGCTGAAGAAGGAATCCCAATAGAGGTAACCACAGAATATTTTGACTTGATAGCTAGCCCTATCAAGTCAGAGAGGGCTCTCTCCAAAATGGTCACAGCTAGGAGGGCTAGATAAATTAAGGTTTTTAGGCTAGATATTGAGTGCAGGGGGTTGTTTTGATTTGATTTTGGTTGGCGAATCACTGGATGAAGGAATCAGGTTAAGGAAAACTAGGTCAGGGAAAATGAGTTAGGATTGCAGGGATAAATGGGGAAAGGTAGGCACAAGGCTTACCACTTGAAGAGGATTGTGATGAAATGGTTTTGAGTCTGAAAGAAAGCTAGGAAGATCATGGGATATGTATTCTTTTTAGACAGATGAAAATGGAAAAACTATGATCAATTACCCACAAGAGAGCATGTGCAAACATGTATTCTGGTTATCTAACTTGTAAGAGATCATAACATAGAAATGAAGTGAACATGAATAAAATAAATTCTAACATATGATACAAAATAAAAGAAAATGATAGACATCAATACCACAAGTATCCCATAAAATAGTTGCAGCTCCTTTTTATTAGCTAGCCAAACTGAGTACAATAGTTCCTTGATTAAATAGCAAACATAAAAGTTGATTCCAACCCTTGATAAGAGTGAATAAATGGAATATATAGACATAAAAACAAAATTCACTCATCCTCATGGGCCAAATCCATGAGTTGAGGAAGATATCTACAAAATATTGAACTGCAAACTGAAGTGTAGGATGGTCCAAATGATTCACTACTCATTACATTCAATTGATTCATCTTTGAATAAAGGATAAGTTTACCTAATGAATCTATCCCTAGGTAACTTATGTTTTACATAATTACATTTACATGATGAGTTACATTGATATTAAAATCATTTATTGAGGTAAAACCAAAAATTACAGTGAAAAACCAAAAAAATGAGTAAACTGGCATAAGCACCATTTTCCTGTCATAAGCGCCCTCCATTTTCAAGGCCACTTTTCAAGGCCTTCCCAGTGTCCAAATTGGGCTTTGGATAGCTTGTGGGAAAGCTTATCCTATCCTCTTTCCGAATATGCCTCTAGGAATTAAAATGGTGCTGATTTGATCCCTCAAAAATGAAATCTCCCAAGACTAGTATAAGTGCAGCGCCTAGGCAAAACAGGGGCAGAAACATGTTTTTTCTGTGTTTTTTTTTTCCTTTTTCACCTCCTAAAACCGAAAATAAATATTGGAAAAGTGGGATTTCTAGATTTATATTTCATTACAAATATCATGGTGGTTTTCTTTCTCTCAAAAGGTGCTCCAAACATAATCTCAGCGCCAAGGACGTTGCCCTTATGAAAATTTTTCTGATATTTGCATTTGCAGAAAAAGACAGTCATGCACGGCTTTGAAAAAATTGTTGCAAATTGCCTCAAAATTTGTGGAAAGGGTGTTGATGAGGTGGCTAGGCTTGGAGTGAAGCCTCAGTAAGTATCTCCAACTTTTTCTTCTCCTCCATGGTCAACTGTTCAATTTTGGCATTGGCTCTTTTGAGCTTGGCCAATGCAATTTTCTCTTTTCCGGCATGGAGTTTGACCTTCCTCCTCAACAAACGATTTTCCTTATTTGCATTTTCTAGCAGCCTATCCAAGTGTTGACTGGCTCACAATAGTAAGCTGCTTGTTTAGGGTTAGTTGATCAGCTAGCTCAGCCTCCCTTTGTCTCTCTAAAGCTAGATCTCTTTTTAGCCCTCTAGTTCTAGGTCTCTATCTTGGTACCTGCTCTTCTTCATCATCAAGTAAGCCATACTTCTCCAATGTTTCATCTAACATAAATTTTTCCTTTCATACTTCACCTCATCAATGACTTTTTTGGTTTTCAATTGTTCACTTTCTTGCTCAAGGAAGTGCACAACATATTTGGCTCTGTTAGGGTTGTTTTCGAGGTCTCCGAATTTTCCATGCTTACATTTGATGGCCATGTTAATGATCTGGCTATCATCATCATCACCTAGGTCAACCAAATCAAACTCATGATCAGTCTCATGGAGTTTTTCATCATGTTTTACCTCTGGCCGATTTTTTGTCTCAGTCAACTTTCCTTTACCTTTGTCCACCTATTTTGATGATGTAGAAGACATGGCCCATCCCACTATGTGTGGAGAAAACATATGCCTATGGCCTCTATGGTAGGTTTTTGACAATGGATCAAACACAACCATACTATCCCACTCTGCCTCAAATATATCATTTCTGATAGGGGATTCAGTCTCAATGTGGGATGAAGATAATGGTGGTGAAGTGGATGAAGAGGACTAATATGATGATGGTGAACCTATAGTAGGATGAGATGGAGGGATGGAAGTGGGTGGATGAGCTGATGAAGGCATATTTTGAGCATGATGAATAGGAGGATCTATGAATATATCATGGGCTATGAAGGTATGCCATGAAATTTTGAGCTCATTGAGACGGTAAAGGATAATGATTTTTATAAGGGAATGATGCAAAATCATTTTCATTTGGTTTTGATACTCCCTTTTCTGAGCAATAAAATACATCTTTTCAACACTCTGGAAAAGGTAGTAACGTATATTGAGCATCCTTACCCTAGTGAAATGCATTAGGAGTCGGATGTGATAAGTATATAGCCTTGAGAATCTACATTTACATGTAAAGTATTTCATGATTATCTTCATCATGGGTAAAAATATGTCCAGGAGATAGGAAAAAGGAAACATATTCTTTTTCTCATTCTTGTATCTAGGTTTTAAAAAGGGCTTAAAGTATTGATTTTCCAAATCACTCTTTTTAAACCACCTTTCCCCAAAATTTGGAATCCCTATGGTAGCAGAAATGATGGAAGTTGAGACAGTAAAGGTGACACCAGCTAGGGTAACGTAGTTGCTATGGAGTTTAGATATGAAAAGCCTAGTTAACATGGAGTGATGTTGAACCCTATGAATTTGTTCACAGAAATCATAACAACCAACATGTTTGAAGCATTTCAATGTCATTGGAGAAGCCAAAAGTTCCCTAATGTTGATAGGTTCATGTTTGATTATCCTGCCCCCTTTATGTGGCCTCCTAGCCTCTGTTTCCTCTTCCTCACTATGTGATCTGTTATGGTTTTCTTCTGCTGCCATGGTGTGTTTGTGTTCAAACCCTAGGGAAATAGGTGATAGTGTGGAAGGTGAATTTGGGAATAGTATATGGGGAAAGGGAATTTTATGGGAAATAGTGTTTAGGGATATGAGAAATGGGGAAGGGAAAAGGAATGAAAGAGTGACGGGAATTGGGATGGGGAAATTAGGATTTAGGAGCCTAGGTCAATTTAGCACCTAGGGCTTACTCTTTGGGAATTAGTAGCTTAGGCATAGGGATTATGATAACAGGGATTTGGGAATGAATTTTAACAATGTAGGCATGGGTATTGGGTGTAAGGGATATGAGATTTTGGGAATTATGAGTGCAAGGTAGAAAAACTAGGGTTTCACATTCAAGAACACACTAAATTTTATTTTAACCAATTGATATTCAAAATGACTTTGATGAAGAGGTGAATGATGTAAAAGCCACTTACTTTCTTGATTGGAAGTGTGAAGAATGATTATTGAAGTCTGGGGGCGATTTTTTGCATATTTGATGAGATTCTGATCCTTTCTGGTCATATGCGCAGCGCCAAGAGGATAACTGCATTGCCAAGAGAATAAGTGCAGCACCCAGAGGATAAGCGCAATGCCAATAGGATAAGCGTCTTTATGTTCTGCTTTTTTCATTTTTGCTCAAAAAATCACAAATTTCACTCTCCTTGGTTGTTTTCTCAATAAAATAAGAGGGAAATGAATTTTAATTTGATGTCTAGGAGTCTTCAATACTTAAGTGATTTTAGATTTAAATCCAAAAATCCACTTTTCCTATGTTTTTTCTCACTTTTTGAAAGCATGCTGAATATGATTTTTCCTTTACTTTTTCTTCTTTGTAGGATGAAGTTGCTGGAGTTTGACATTTGTCACTTTGATTTAGTGGTGATCTTTAGTTTGGCATGTGTGTTTTGAGTTGACAGCTAGGGACCAAACTTATTACATATAGGAAGCATACAATTACATAAAATATTAAAATAAATTACATCTATGTTTTTGTATCAAAAACATTTTGATATGAAAATCATAAAAATCAAAATTTAAAATTTAAAAATGTCATATTTACATGTTGATAATGCTCTGCAGATGATAATGAAATATTTATTGAATCACTCTCACACCTTTTCTTGACCTTATTAAGATGGCATGGTACATTTTTGGACCTTGAAAAATGAAACCTAATGACCTAATGGGACCTTAAATGACTTGAATCCACAGTTGACTTTGACTAAGATAAGACATAGTGAAATGAGCTTTTAAAAAGTGTTTTTATTCTCAGCAAGACATGAAGTTGCACCAAAAAATGAGAGTTTTTGAGGGAGAGTGAGTTTTTATGACTAGGGCTACCATCAGTGAAACAATTTTTAGCATGACCTAATGGAATGATATAAAAAATTTAGAGTGGGACACCTAAAATGAGAATGAAAAGAGTGATTTTGATCACTGATGGCAGAATGCATATTCTGACACTAACAACGGCCTTATTAAGGATGGAAGCTCTGAAAGAGGTGTTAAGAACCACAGACCTATGAATTTTGTAGATCATTGCCTCTTCCATTGGGCCAATACCGTAAAAAAAAACTCAAACTGAAATGCAAGACTAAATACTAAGAACTCAATGACACAAATTGACTTTGAAACTGACTGAAACTCACTCAAAAAATGATTCAAAACTTAGCTTACTTCTATGAAAACTTAACTTGAAATGGTAGAAACTCAGTGAAGCTCCATGGCCTTCACCACGGGCTCTGAACTCCAATGATTTTCCACTTCACACTTGCAGGAATATCAAACTGATATATACAATGAGGATGAAAAATTTTCAGAATTTCCAATCAAAAAATATAGTGCTTCAAGAGCCTACCATTAAATAAACATCCAAAGAAACTTTTTCCATCAATTTATTCCAAGATATATGCATTTTTTTTCGTGAGAAGCTGCAATGTGAAAAGGACCTTTCCATAAATTATCGAACTTCTTGTGCTTACGCTTGTCTTCATTCCTAGCATCCCAGTGGAGTACTACATCAATGATCTTAAAATCATCTTGCTTTGTTTTTCTATCATAGATTTTCTTGATCTTATCACGGAGCTTGGAAATATTCTAGAACACTTCTTTTCTCATCTACTGCAGGTGGATCATGTGGTTTATTCGGCGCTAAATTTCATTTTCTTCACTTCCTGCTTCTTGTAAAAGTTTCATGACTAGGATAGGTAATGAAGAAGGGAAAATTGTATCCACACCATAAAATAGCTAAAATGGAAGCATGCCGATGTATTTCTTGTTGCTTACTCGATCTGCCCACAGTGAATTAATTAGCTTCTTGTGCTAATTCTTCGTGTTTTCCTTCGACATATTTTTGATTATGTTGATCAAAGACTTATTGGAGGACTCCGCCAATCCATTTCCCTATGGATAATATGTTGTAGAATGACCCAACTTAATGTTATACCTGTCACATATTTCTGTCATTTTCTTTGATTTTAAATATGTAGTATTATTCGTGATGATTTTTCTAGGAAAACCAAACCGGGACAAGATGTTAGCTTCTAGAAACTAAATTATAACTAGTCTGTAGCTTGCCTAGTTGGGATCACTTATATCCACTTTGTGAAATAGTCTGTGGTCGTAAGTATCCATTTATGTTGAGCAGATGAGGGTGGATTTATCTCACCAATAAAATCTAAGCCCCACTGTAGGAAAGGAGCTTCAACAAAAATGGGTTGTAATGGTAAAGGAAGAAGCTTACATTTACCTTGGAAAAGTTGGAATTCATGGAAACTTATGACAGTCTTGTACAAATATGCAAACAATGTCAGCCAATAGTAAATCGTTCTCAGTAATTTTTTGTCCGTGGTCTTCTAGTATAAGTGTCCTCCGCAATCTCCCTTGTGGAAATCATTCATCACTTCTTTGGACTCATCTTCAACCAAGCAATTGAGTACCACTCCTCTAGGATCCTTCTAGTAGAGTGCACTATCTAGTATGAAATATTTTGAAGCCTTAAGCTTCAAGGACTTGCTCTTACACTTTGACATGCCCAGAGGAGGGTTCAAATGTTCTAAAACATAAATGATATCAAAATACCATGGAGATGATAAAAGAGATCTAATACCTGAACAAGACTTACACCTTCTTCGTCATCGAACATTGCTGATATGAGATTGATGTCAAGTGCATGTAGATTAGAATCAACCATGAGCTTTGCTAAGCCTTTCCATTTTATCAGCTTGTTCGTCTTGATCTCAAGGTCATACTCTAATAGTGCTACTATCCACCTACCTCTTCTTCCTTATGGATCTGTTTGCATGAGTACTTCTTTAACCGTTGTATTTGGAACATATGCCAAAATATGTGTGTAGAATATAAACACAAAAGTCCTTTAGTTCTTTGACCAAAGCCAAGGCATGTTTCTCGAATATGTTGGCAACTTTGTCTCATCTTTTTTCTACATAAGTACCATTGCCAAAGTATGCTTAGAAGAAAAATAAAATAAATGAAATATAGTGAATAATCGAGACTTTTCAAGACTGGAGTAGTGGTCAAAGAAAATTTCACTGAGCTAAATGACTTATGAGCATTTTCAGACCATTTTACATCATTATCCTTCTTCAGCATGTTAGTTAACTCTCTAATATGTTCTGCTAAGTTGGGAATGAACCTACGTAGGAAATTCATTCTAACGTTGAATGCTTGAATTTCCTTCTTGTTTCTAGGGAAATCAATTTGTTGTATCGATTCAACTGTAACAGGATCTATCCAGATCCCATATTTTGATATGATGTGACCCAACAGCTTTCCTTCTTCCATAGAAAATAGGCACTTATTAGGATTTAGGGATATCCCAAATTTTCTACATCGTTGGAACACAAATCTCAAATGGTGAAAATGCTCATCATCTGAATTTAAATAAACAGTCATATCATCTAAATAAACAACAAGGAAGACATATTTCTTGTTACCGAAAGCTATGTCCATGGCACGCTGGAAAGTGGTCCCGACATTCTTCAAACCGAACGACATCTTGGCATATTTAAAGGTACCCCATGGTGTAGTGAATGTTGTCTTATCCTGATCATCTTCATGTAGAAGTATCTGATTGTACCCTAAGTAACCATCCAACAATGACATCCTGCTAGATCCTACAACTCGTTGAAGTATGTGGTCCATTTTGGGCAGCGGGTAATTTTCTTTCAACGACACTTTGTTTAGATTTCTAAAATCTATACATAGTCAAATTTCAACGGTCTTCTTCTGCACTAGAACCAAATTGGAAATCCAATCTGAAAATATACCTGCAACAATAATACCTGCCTTATAGAACTTGTTTACCTCCTTCTCAATGGACGACAACAAATTTGGTTTTATTCTCCCGAGCTTTTGCCAAAAAGGATTTTGGTTTGGCTTGATCGGGATGGTGTGTTGAATGATATATTTATTATACACCTTTAGATCTGAGTAATCCCATGAAAACATGACAGAAAACTTAGTAAACAAATCAACATATTTAGGCTTTACCTCTGGTGGCAAAGATTTTTAAAGCTTGATGAACTTTGGCTACTCCGATGTTCCAATATTAACATCTTCTACGCCTTTTTCTGTGGGGACCTTTTCTCGCCACAACATCTTGATCAAATAACTCTTCCAAAGGTATGAGACATTTTGGAATGTTATTTTCCTTGAGCTGAAGTATTTCAATCTAATCTGCCTCAATGACTTGGTCATCCTTGTCGTACACTTTTTCCATAGCACAGTTCTCAAATTCACCTTCACTTTGAAGGAAATATTTCACTTGTTTATCATCCCAGAAAACTTGCCAAAATTTCAAGTTATCTGGAATGGCAGACCTATGCTTTATATGAATCTCAAATTTTTTATTTGAAAACATTGTAGACCTGAAATTACTTGCAGCAATGGCTAATGAATCAACCATCAAGTTTTGCAACCCTTGCACTACTTTAAGTGTATATTCTAAAAACATTCTTAAAATGTCAAGTGCTTTATTCCTATTTGGCCTCATCCTTGAGTGATTAGCTTGATAGTCACCTTTGATTTTTTTAATTACAACCTCTAAATCACAGTAGATTGCAATTCTTCTATGTCCCATTTTTTTCAAAATTTTCAGACCGGTAATGAGCACTTCATATTCAACCTCATTATTCGTACAATCGAATGCTAGTTTGTAGGAACACAACCTCACATTATTTGGGACCTTATTTTTCTGTTGAAATGGGCTATAGATCCATAAACCAGTGCCATCCATATCTTTGCCAATGGAACCATCAAAATCCATGCTCCAAATACCTTCTTCTTTTTCAAGGTTTTGAAACTCTTGACTCTGATTTGATACAATTTTCTGATCTAATTCTTTATGTTGTTCTAAACTTTCATATCCCTTATCTGATGGTTGTTTGGATATAGTAGGAAAATTCTCTTTCTCTTTTTCTAACACTGTTCTAATGCAATCTAAAACTTCAGGAACATCCTCTATTTCTACTAATTGGCAACCTACATCATTTAATCCAGAATCATTGTACAATATGAAGGATTCCAAGTCTGTATGTACAACATTGATAGGATGATTATTAGGCCTTTCCTAGTTTGTGATCATGTATTTCATTTTAGTATCATGATATGGTTTTCTAATTTAATCTAAGACAGGAATTGGTGGTGGAATATTAGCAACTACGATGCCCATAAGGACATTTTTGGCTTGGATCTGCTCTAGGGAGACAACGAGATCCTTGATTAAACCCAAAAAATGGACACTACCAGAATTGAAACAATACAAATCATGATATGGGCCGGTTATGTCAAGGCCAAGCTTCTCCACGATAGCATTAGGCATGAGGTTGTGGGAGGCACCGGAGTATAACATAGTGTTATGAAGGATGAATTGATGAACTTTAAGACTCAAGTAAAATGGTGGGACCTCACTATCTTCAAACTAACCATCGATTGTGGGACCAAATATTAACTCAGAATGATAATCCTCTATATTAACCATGTCGGATAAAAGAACAAATTTCAAGGTTTTTACTACATGGGATTTGTATTTATCAATTTTTACCAATTCAGTAATAGGAATAGACACCTTTAACTTAGAAATTTCTAACTCTAAATTAAAAGGTATCTACCTCTTTTACAATAATATCCCTTTTCTAAACATGATCACTTGGTGCAGCCTCTTTTCTCTGAATATATATTTCTTTGACAGGTGCACCTGTAGAAGGCTGATTTCTTTTGTTATGATTTGGAGCTACAATCTATTTACTCTTATTTTGAACTTATTTCGTTGGTACTTCTTTCTGCTGAAATGTCTTTTTCAGAGGTGGAGTTATTGTAACATCATGACCTCTCAAGGTATGCTGCCTTTGCTGGGAAATCAATGCATTCATGTATCCTCTATGAGAGTCATGAAATTCTACTTCTAACTCATGATCATTTTCCATTATGAATTTTTTATCATTATGTGAACTTGTTTTTTCCACACATACTTCATCTTCGGTGAGAAAAATGGTTTGACCATCAGCTATGAAAAGAAGGTTCTCCTCTACTATTGGTTCTTCCTCTTCATCACTTTGAGCATAGTTCTATTGAAGTGGTGTTGTAATTGGCTATTATTGTTGTCTTTAAGGAGTTATTTTCTCTCTCTGCTTTATCCGGAATTTAGGTTGTTGTTGCTGGCCTCAAAAGTTTGGATTTATGATTCGTGGCTTCATTTGTCTATCTGAAATAGACATCTTATCGACCATTCTCTCCACGGTTTTAAGAAAAGCATCAAATTTAGTATCTAATGAAGTGGAAGGTTCCTCTTTGATAGTCACTTTGCATTCAGTTTTAAGTTTGTAATTTTTAATCAAGAGATTGGCCTCAACACTCACTGGATTTTTGATCATTTCTTCAAGAGTAGTGGGATTCCTTTCTCTCATTGAGTAGGCCATATATGGGTCAAAAGCACCAGGATAACACAGAAGGGCTATAGTAGGAGGTAGTTTCATTTCATTTGCGATGAATTTATATATTCTTATGTATCGATAATTCTAATCAGGCACTGATTCATTAGGATTGTGTTTCAGCGAGTCATATTCAGCAAGAATTTGTAAAGGGTTTTTCTTCTCATCCCACCTGGCTAAGAAAGCATCAGTTAGTTCAGTAGGAGTCCTAATAGAATTAACTTCTAGGGCACAGAACCAAACTTTAACTTCAACTAAAAAACTTTGTGCGATGATTCGCATCTTGGCATCATCTGCATCTAACTCCTCAAGATCTATGAAGGTTGTGATTTTGGCCATGTGCTGACGAGTAGCGATTACAGATTTTTCATCGAAAATGGGAAGCCTTTGGACATATCCTTGAGGTAATTCATGCAATTAGGTTGGTAAGATGAGTGGGTCAAATCTCACCATAATTCCTGCCGTATGGAATACTGGATTGATAATAGGAGGGATGGGCTGAATAGGTAAAGGAGTTGATGTTGTTGGTATTGAAGTTGCAAGTATGTATGATGAATTCGAAGGTGAAGATTAATATACTATGATTGACTAATTTTGAGGTACAGATGAAACAAAAACTTCCTCGGGATGATAAAATTGGATCCACTCCTTAATATCAGGGGCAGACTCATGCTTAATTTCTTCGAAAAACCAATCTTTCAAAGGACTTAAGTCTAATTCAAACAAATATTTTACCTCGAATAATCTTAGGGGATCAAATACTATATTGGAAAAAGAAGTTTCAGACTTGGAATTAAATAAATATAATTCAAACTTTATGTCATAGGGTAAATCTTCTAGAGAAAATAACTTTGCAGGTAGAGATACTGATCTTACCAACGAAACTGGTCCTGATTGAATATGTGGAGTTTGATATCAGTGTCTTCGAAAGAATTTCTCCAGATCATCAACTGTATCGACTAGATCAAGGTATGGATTCGCTCTAGTATATCTTGTAGAAGCAAGATCTGTTGTGAGGAATTGCAATTATGAAATCAGCCTTATGAAACTCGATCTTGTCATCTAAAGGATCAGTTTCCAATAAATGTTTGTCATACACGCATGGAAAATTTATCTTTTTGTTCCCTGGAAACGATGCTAAGATGTTATCACTACGCCAGATTACCAAGGCTAAAGAAGGAATCCCAACGGAGGTAACCACAAACCAAGCTTTTGACTTGATAGTTAGCCCTATCAAGTTGGAGAGGTCTCTCTCCAAAAAGTTCACAGCCAGAAGGGCTAGAGAAATTAGGGTTTTTAACATATATATTGAGTGCAGGGGGTTTTTTTGATTTTATTTTGGTTGGGGAATCACTAGATGAAGGAATTAGGTCAAGGAAAACTAGGTCATGGAAAATGACTTACGGTTGCAGGGATCAATGGGGCAAGGCAGGCACAAGGCTGGTCACTTGAAGAGGATTTTGATGGAATGGTTTTGAGGCTAAAAGAAAACTAGGAATATCATGGGATATATATTCTTATTAGACAGATGAAAATGGAAAAAATATGATCAATTACCCAAAACAGAGCATGTACAAACATGTATTCTGATTATCTAACTTGTAAGAGATCATACCATAGAAATGAAGTGAACATGAATAAAATACATTCTAACATATGATATTGAAGAAAAGAAAATGATAGAAATAAATACCATAAGTATCCCATAAAATAGTTGCAACTACTCTTTATTAGCTGGCCAAACTGAGTATAATAGTCCCTTGATTAACTAGAAAACATACAAATTGATTCCAACCCTTGCAAAGAGTGGAGAAAGGGAAGATATAGACATCAAAACAACCTTCACTCATTCTCAAGGGTCGAATCCATTAGGTGAAAAATATATCCACAAATACTAAACGGCAAACCGAAGTATAGGATGGTCCAAGTGACTCACTCCTCATTACATTCAACTGATTCATCTTTGACTAAAGGATAAGTTTACCTAATGAATCTACCCCTAGGTAACTTATCTTTTACATAATTACATTTACCATGATTAATTTCATTGATAGTAAAATCATTTATTGAGGTAAAACCAAAAATTACAGTGAAAAACCAAACAAATGAGTAAACTGGCATAAGCATCATTTTCCTATCATAAGTGCTCTTGTTGTGTCATAAGCGCCCTCCATGTTCAAGGCCATGTTTGGAGGCCTTACCTGTGTCCAAATTTAGCCCAGGATAGCTTTTTCAAATTATTATCCTCTCCTCTTTCTGAATATGCCTACGGTTCTAAAAATGGTGTTGATTTGACCCCTCAAAAATGAAATCTCCCAAGACTGGTATAAGCATAGCATCTAGGCAAAAACAGGGTCAGAAACATGTTTTTTTGGTGTTTTTTCCTTTTTCACCTCTTGAGATGGAGGGATGGAATTGGATGGATGAGATGATGAAGGCATATTTTGAGCATGTTGAGTAAGAGGATCTCTGAAGATATCATGGGCTATGAAGGTATCCCATGCAATGTTGAGCTCATTGAGATGGTAAAGGACAATGATTTTGATAAGGGAATGATGGCAAATAATTTTCATTTGGTTTTCATACTCCCTTTTCTGAGCAATAAAAACCATCTTTTCAACACTCCGAAAAAGGTAGTAAGGTATATTGAGCATCCTTACCCTAGTGAAATGAATTAGGAGCCAGATTTCTAAGTATACAGCCTTGAGAATCTACCTTCACATGTAAATTATTTTATGATTATCTTCATCATGGGTGAAAATCTGTAAGAGGTAGGAAAAAGGAAACATCTTTTTCTCATTCTTATATCTAGGTTTTAAAAAGGGATCAAAGTGCTAATTTTCCAAATCACTCTTTTTGAACCACCTTTCCCCAACATTTGGGATCCTTGTGGCAACTGAAATGATGGCAGATGAGATAGTAAAGGTGACACCGGCTAGGGTAACCTGGCTTTTATGGAGTTTAGATATGAAGAGCCTAGTTAACATGGAGTGATGTTGAACCTGTTACCACACCCTAAATTTTCAAAAAGGCATCATTGTGTCAACTCTGCTTTTGTTCATGGTTTCAAGTAGGTCTTGAGTCATTTCACTTATGAATTGGGTAAGTGCTAGGTTAAAGGTCTTAAGATGTCATTTTTCATTTCCAAATAAGGTTTTTACGTCTCATTTCATGCTTAAAAAGTCCCATCATACATTTAGAAGTCATTCCATTAATTTTAGGGTCAAATTTTTACAATCATATAGGAATCCATAGTTTTGTAGTGTAGCTAGTTCAAAAAAGGTGATTTGAGCTACAAAAGTAGCCTACTTTCATAGCACACTATGAAGCAAAAACTCTATTTTTCTGGTTTTAGTAGCCACCTTCCAAAGGGGTTCCTGAGCAACAAAAAAACTCATTTTTTAAAACTGAAAGAGGTATTTCTTCCTAACATACGTAACTACAAAATATCTCTCACTTTCTTCAAATTAATTATGATGTGGGAGAAATTGATGACTTAACTTGCGCTACGAAACTGTTGAAATTCATTGAGAGAAAAACTCTGTTTTCTGGTTTTAGTTGTCAACTTCATGATCTGTTTCGGGCCACACGAAAACTTCTTGTAGAATTTTGAAAGAGGTTTCTCTTCATAAACTCTCCAGTGACATTAAAATCTCTCACTTTCCTCACAAGTGTTACCAGTTGGGAGATAAAAGGCTTTTGGTTTTTAAACTCCTGTGGTGATCATTTTGTCAGAATGTTTCCGGATTATCCACAATATTGTGGAACATGTGTCGACGTTTCAAATCCCAACTGGGATCCATCATCAGGACAATTAGAATCCTAGGTGATGGATCCTAGTTGGGATTTTAAACATCAACATATGTTCCTCAATATTGTGGATAATCCGGAAAACTTCTTACAAGATAAAAGGCTTTCGGTGAAGCCATATTTTTAGAAATCAGAATTTTCCATTTTTACACATGTTGTTCAAAGATATTTTATAGATAGTAGGAGAGGTATTTTAAAAAATAAAAGAGGGGTTTTTTTCAAGACAACATGGTATCCAAAAGCCTCCTTCAGTTTCTCAAAATAAATTTTGGATGAGGAGATAAAAGCTCTGTCTCAACACCTATTTTTCAGATAAAAACAATGCAGGAAAATGATAGATCTCAAATCTGTTTTTCATTAAGGAGAAGACCAATTTTGAGGAAAAGCATATTTTAAAGGTTAATTTTTTTTATTTTTGATGTTAATTTCAATCCTTGAAGAGTTTTGAATACCTTTGAACTTTAATTTTTTTGAAAATTGAGTGAAAAGAAGCCCGCACAGCAGTTTCGTAGCGCGCTACGAAACTGCTGAAGATGAGTTTTAAGCACTTTACACATGGATTTTGGAGGTAAGGATTGTTGGTTTTCAAGGTTTGATGTTTCTGGTGGATACATGAAGATCACAGGTGAAGACTCAAAGTGCAAAACAGGAGAAAATATGGTTAAAGGAAAAAATTTTACAATGACCTAAAACTACGCTACAAAAACAGGCTACTTTCGTAGCGTAGCCAGTTTCATATCCTTTTACACTATTTTAGAGACATTTCTTTGCACAGATGGAAGATTAAAGAGTTAATGGTAATATTTGGCAAACAAGACACATGGGAATCTGATTCATCATTCATTAAAGTGCTTGAAGATGACAATGAAGGTAATTGGCTGAAAAACAGGAAACCTGTCTCCTAATTTCTAGGATAGTTTTTGGCATCATCAACTAGATTACATCAGAGGTGGAGGCATCATCCAAATTTGACCTCATGAGATTACAGCTGGAAAAGGAATCATTAAAGTTTATATAAGGTTGTTTCAAGCATAATTAGGAGTTTCAATCCTATTTGTATTAGGACTCTTAAAAGGCAGTTTAACTGTCAGTTTGTAATTAATAGTTTGTTTTATGGGTAGAATAGGTGTCAAGAAAGGAAATTCGAATTCTCCTAGTGGTAGATCATGGAATCCAATATTTTAAATGCTCTATATCAAGCATGAGGTTGAATTCATAGTCGTTGAATACTTTTGGCAAAACTGCTGCTTTATGTAATAGACTGTGATTAGTAATGCAGAGGGGGTTTTCTTCTTCACATACCTGAGATTCTTAGTGTACTTCAGTGAGTTTTATCTTTTATCTTTGATATGTTTTACTTCCATAGTATGAATGCTTATTACTCAAAATTCATGGAGGAACATGCTCTGACTTCCTTTAAGTGTTGAACTATGGTGAATTGAGTTTTATGAATCCTACCTTTGAAAGGTTTTCTTCAATGTTTTAAATACTTATTACTCAGAATTCAAGGTCATTCATGCTCTGACTTCATTTAAGTGTTAAGCTTTGATGAATCACTTTTAATACTTTCCTTTTCAATACCTTGATGTATCATTACTCAGAATTCATGAACCACATGCTCTGACTTCCTTTGAACCTCAAGTTATTGAGACTTTTCTGAATGTGTTACTCTTTCACTGAAGTATATACAAGCCTCAGTTTTATAAGAATATTTATTTTTTATCTTTATCTCTGTCGCTGACTCCATATCCCAATGGTATAAAGTCTCCATATTTCAACCTATAAACATAAAAAATCATAAACCACATAGTTAGCCATCTATCTAATCATTAATTAAAAATATTAAACCTATTGAGAGAGCCCTCTCCGGTTGAGGAGGCTAAGCCTCAGCCAAAATTTTGGTTTGAAAAAGTTACTCAGAGTCTACCTGATTAGCAGCCTATCAGGGTCAGATTTTTTGATAACACAACCCTCTGAATTTTTTCACAGAAATCATAACAACCAACATGTTTGAATTATGTCACTGTCATTGGAGAAGCCAAAAATTCCCTAGTGATGATAGGTTCATGTATGATTATCCCCCCTCCCCTTTATGTGGCCTCCTAGTCTCTACTTCCTCGTCCTCACTATGTCATATTTTATGTTCTGCTTCTACTGCTATGGTATGTTTGTGTTCAAACCCTAGGGAAGTAGGTGTTAGTGTGGAAGGTGAATTTGGGGATAGGATATGGGGAAAGGGAATTTTATGGGAAATAGTCTTTAGGGATACGAGGAATGGGGAAGGGAAAAGCAATGAAGGAGTGATGGGAATTGGGATGGGGGAGTTGGGATTTAGGAGCCTAGGTCAAAATAGCACCTAGGGATTAGGTTTTTGGGAATTATTAGCTTAGGGATAGGGATTACGATAACAAGGATTTGGGAATGAATTTTAACAATGTAAGGATAGTATTAAGTGTAAGTGAAATGGGATTTTGGGAATTATGAGTGCAAGGGAGAAAAACTATGGTTTCACATTCAAGAAGATACAAAAATTTCTTTTAAAAAACTCACATTCAAAATGACTTTGATGATGAGGAGAATGATGTAAAAGCCACTTACTTGTTTGATTGGAAGTGTGAAGAATGATTGATGAAGTCTGGGGGTGATTTTTTCCATCTTTGATGAGTTTCTGATTCTTTCTGGTCATACGCACAACACTAAGAGGATAATTGCAGTGTCAAAAGCATAAGTGCAGTGCCTACAGGATAAGCACGGCACCAATAGAATAAGTGCAGCGCCGAGAGGATAAGCGCCCTTCTGCTCTATTTTTCTCAATTTTCCTCAGAAAATCACAAATTTTGATCTCCTTAGTTGTTTTCTCAATGAAATAAGAGGGAAATGAATTTTAATTTGATGTCTAGGAGTCTTAAATACTTAAGTGATTTTAGATTTAGATCCAAAAACCCACTTTTCCTATGTTTTTTCTCACTTTTTGAAAGCATGCTAAATTTGATTTTTCTTTTAATTTTTCTTCTTTGCGGAATGAAGTTGCTGGAGTTTGACATTTGTCACTTTGATTTAGTAGTGATATTCAGTTTGGCATGTGCATTTTGAGTTGAAATCTAGGGACCAAAATTATTACATATATAAAGCATAAAATTACATAAAAAATTAAAAATAACTTACATCTATGTTTTCATATCAAAATTACATTTTGATATGAAAATCATAAAAATCAAAATTACAAATTTAAAAATGTCATATTTACATGTTGATAATGCTCTGCATATGATAATGAAATGTTTATTGAATCACTCTCACACCTTTTTCTAACCTTATTAAGATGACATGGTACATTTTTGGACCTTGAAAAATGAAAGCTAATGACCTAATGGGACCTTAAATGACTTGAATCCATAGTTGACTTTGACTGAGATAAGACATAGTGAAATTAGCTTTTCAAAAGTGTTTTTATGCTTATCAAGACATGAAGGTGGGCCAACAAATGAGAGTTTGTGAGGGAGAGTGAGGTTTTATGACTAGGGCTACCATCAGTGAAACAATTTTTAGCATGACCTAATGGAATGCTATAAAAAATTTAGAGTGGGACACCTAAAATGAGAATGAAATGAGTGATTTTGATCACTGATGGCAGAATGCATATTATGACACTAACAGTGTGAAAGGAAATCACCGAAGAAGAAATCCTATCAAGGAACAATGACCTCCTCAACTTATAAGGGTTTCAAGTCTGATGATAAATTGATTGATAAGTCTAATTATCATGCATGGAATATGTTCTTGGATTTGGCATTAGAAGATAAAGATGTCATGGACTATGTGCAGGGGAGGATTCATGATCCTCCATAAAATGCACCTGTTGCCAAAAAGACAAAGTATAGGAAAGGGGAAATAAAAGAAAATATTATTATCCGGGATTCTATTCAAAATCACTTGGTTTCTTACATTTCTGAGCTGAGAACATCTAAAGAGATGTATGATAAGTTGGTCATCATGTTCAGGGCTAGAAATGTGAATCAAGTTCTTATATTCAAGAATCAATTGAAGAATATCAAGAAGGGGAAGGATGAATCCAATCAATCCTATTTTATGAGGCTCACTGAATTTAGGAAGAATATTCTAGCTATTGGAGAAGAAATAGTTGATCAAGAGGTGGTTCTCATTGCACTTGGAGGTATCCCCTGTGATTGGTATGTATTCGATACCACTATTCTTGATAATAATGTGATTCCATATTTTGATGAAATATTGATGAGATTCACTCAAGAGGAGACAATAATTATGGAGAGAGATCATCCCTTTAATGTAAATGGAGATGACCCTAATACCTTAACTGCTCACAAAAAAAACATGAACAATGGTGGTCCGAGAAATAAAAACCATGGAAGAGCAGAGACCAAAGGAAGGAAGGGAATATGTTACACTTGTAACAAGTTTGGTCACTATGCAAGAGAGTTCCCTAATAGAAGGGACTCTCCTAGGGATGATGACAATAAAAACTTTAGGGGGAATGGAAATTAAAGGTACAATAGGTTCAAAGGAGAAATGAAGGCTCCCTCTAATTGTAGTGGAAATGGGAAACCTTTCAAGAGGTCAAGAAATTCTAGGTACGATGAGTCTAATGTTGTTGATAATAAGAAAAATGAATTTATTCTTGTATTTTCCCTCTCTGCTACATCTCCTGTCGACACCCTGGATGTTTGGTTGATTGATAGTGGTGCTTCAAGGCACCTCACTGGTTATAAAGAAGTCCTCTCTGATTTGATTGAAAATCATAAAAAACAAAATTACAAATTTAAAAATTTCATATTTACACGCTGATAATGCTCTGTGGATGATAATGAAATGTTTATTGAATCACTCTCTCACATTTTTTTTACCTTATTAAGATGGCATGGTACATTTTTGGACCTTGAAAAATGAAATCTAATGACCTAATGGGACCTTAAATGACCTGACTCCATAGTTGACTTTGACTGAGATAAGACATAGTAAAATGAGCTTTTAAAAAGTTTTTTATGCTTAGCAAGACATGAAGGTGGGCCAACAAATGAGATTTTGTGAGGGAGACTAAGATTTTATGACTAGGGCTACCATCAGTGAAACAATTTTTAGCATGAACTAATGGAATGATATAAAAATTTCAAAGTGGGACACCTAAAATGAGAATGAAAAGAGTGATTTTGATCACTGATGGCATAATGCATATTCTGACACTAACATCGGCCTTATTAAGGATGGAATCTCTAAAAGAGGTGTCAAAAACCACAGACCTATGAATTTTGCAGATCATTTCCTCTTCCATTGGTCCAATACGGTAAAAAAGAACTCAAACTAAAATGCAAGACTAAATACTGACAACTCAGTGACACAAATTGACTTTGAAACTGAATGAAACTGACTCGAAAAATGACTCAAAACTTATCTTACTTTTATGAAAAATTAACTTGAAATGGTAGAAACTCAGTGAAGCTCCATGGCCTTCACCATGGGCTCCAAACTCCAATGATTTTCCACTTCACACTTGCAGGAATGTCAAACTGATATATACAATGAGGATGAAACTTTTTCAGAATTTCCGATCAAAAAATATAGTGCTTCAAGAGCCTATCATTAACTAGACATCCTACGTAAGTTTTCCCATCCATTTCTTCCAAGATATATGCATTTTTCTTCGCGAGAAGCTGCAATCTGAAAAGGACCTTTCCATAAATTATCGAACTTCCCATGCTTACCCTTGCCTTCATTCCTAGCATCCTAGCGGAGTACCACATCACTGATCTTAAATCATCTTGCTTTGTTTTTCTGTCATAGATTTTCTTGATCTTATCATGTAGTTTGTAAGTATTATGGAACACTTCTTCTCTCATCTACTGCAAGTGGATCATGTGGTTTATTCGGCACTAAATGTCATTTTCTTCGCTTCCTGCTTCTTGTAAAAGTTTCATGACTAGGACAGGTAATGAAGAAGGGAAAATTGTATCCACACCGTAAAATACCTGAAATGGAGGCATGCCAATGGATTTCTTGTTACTTACTCAATCTGCCCACAATGAATTAATTAGCTTCTTGTGCCAATTCTTCGTGTTTACCTCCGACATCTCTTTTATTATGTTGATCAAAGACTTATTGAAGGACTCCAACAATCCATTTCCCTATGGATAATATGTTTTAGAATGACCCAACTTAATGTTATACTTGTCACAAAATTCTGTCAATTTCTTTTATTTTAAATATGTAGCATTATTCGTGATGATTTTTCTAGGACAACCAAACCGAGACAAGATGTTAGCTTATAGAAACTAAATTATAACTATTTTGTAGCTTGCCTAGTTGGGATCGCTTATATCCACTTTGTGAAATAGTCTGTGGCGGTAAGTATCCATCTATGTTGAGTAGATGAGGGTGGATGTATCTCACCAATAAAATCTAAGCCCCACTACAGGAAAGGAGCTTCAACTGAAATGTGTTGTAATGGTAAAGGAAGAAGCTTACGTTTACCGTGGAAAAGTTGGAATTCATGGAAACTCATGACCATCTTGTACAAATCTACAAACAATGTCGGCCAATAGTAACCCGCTATCAGTACTTTTTTGGCCATGTTCCTTTAGTATAAGTGTCCTCTGCAATCTCCCTTGTGGAAATCCTTCATCACTTCTTTGGACTCATCTTCAATCGAGAAATTGAGTAACACTCCTCCAGGATCCTTCTAGTAGAGTGCACTATCTAGTATGAAATATTTTGAATGAAGCCTTTGTCTTCGGGGAAAACCACCCTAGAGGCTTGTTGGGTCAAAACCTCCACAAGAAAGTGTAAGCATTCCATTATAAGTACTGGCCATTACAACCATACTTGAATGCAAAACTAGCTAACAACTATAGCGTAACTCACCCGTAGTCCACGTTTCATGTAGATCCCGGGGTCCAAACCCCCACAACCTCTTGCCTTTCCTTCAACCTCAAAACAAGAAATAACGTGCACGGAAACCTAGTTGTACAGCATATATTTCTCCTAAACGTTAGTGTAATTCATGTGAAACATTATATAAACCATAATAAATGCTTAATAATCAATATTTTCACATATATAAATATATGTTAACACGTAAGTTCAGGAACAAGATGGTTCTTCATTATTATGAACAGCATGTACAGAAATAAAGAGTGGAGAGATCACCTAAATCCTTCCACGATCTTCGAGCAGACTGTCGTCCGGATCCATCCCGCCCTTGCCTCGCTAAGATACTTTCAAGACTTGTGCAGTCGAGATGGCATATAAACGGATGAACATCTCCAGGAAACAAGGGTTTCCTGTATAAATCTGGGAAAGTGCAGGAGGCACGGGAATTCAAACTTGAATTGGGATTCCAATAGAGTATAATGTCTACCAAAATTTCTCTCTCCCTTAGGCCATGCACCTGAGGGGCTTTTATACCCCCTCAAAGTAGTTTCAATCAGTTGGAAACAGTTGGCCACGTGCTCGGGTGGTTGAACTACCAGAGTAACCATCAAACCAGCCCGAAAATAGGGAATTTTAATATATTTTTTAATGGTTTTAATGGCATACGCGGAAAAGTACATGTGGACTCGTGTATACACGCGGAAAAGTCTGGGCATACCCGCGTATGGGAATTTTAACACTGTTTTTTAGTGAATTTTGTTCAAGTCTATGGGAATGGGTGCCCAAAGCCATAAAGACAATCATGAATCACCAGAGGGTGAAAAATGATGCTATAACAGATGCCCCCTAATATATGAGGTCGGAAGGGGTACATAATGGCCGAAATGTATTATGCACATAGAAAGAACTTCACAAGGATAAGAGAGGACTTCGCCAGATTTCAGCCTGCCAAAAACCAATGAAAGAAAACAGAGAGTCAACTCATGCTGAGGCGGGCATACCCATGCTCAGTCAAAAATACATCATATAGAAAGTAGTGAATAGATCCAACATGTATACAAGTATAGCTGAACTAAAAGTACACAATGAATCATCTGAGCATGGCCCGGAAGTGTAAGTCTGAATCAATGTCCAAGTATCACATATAGAAAGCTGATCAAAGATGGTGCAACTGGATGTCTGATCATATAAGTAACTGAATCTCCAAGTACCGTATCATAAGAGGTGGATCAAACGGTACAATCACGCAACTCGGGAGCCAGCATAAGATGTCGTCGTATCGAATCATAAATATATAAGGGGTGAACAACATCATCGTAAGTAAACCAATGGACTGTCAAAAGTGAACCGAAAATGCTGATGCAACCCGAGGTCTTCACCGATCACTATGGCACAATTCTACACAATGGGAATAAATGAGCTGAAGTCGACCATGTGAGAAATCGTTGGATTACCGGTCAATGATGTATACCGTTAACCAACACGAGACAACCCACCAATAATGAAAATGAGTGTCAAGGTGCCCCAGTACAATCTGACAAGTGCGAATGAATGAGTTGAAGTCGAACACTTGAAAGAATCTATCAATCAGGAGGCAATGATGAATCCCCACTGTCGATAGCGAAGAGTCTGCCACTGATGACTGCAAACCCTAAGGTACTGACAAAAAGACTCTAGACCTTATTCCCAGAGCAATGAGTCGGAGTCAATGGAAAAAGATCTGCTGGAAGGAAGGCATTAAGGCATCCCACATCAGTCCAGCGCGAGTGTAACCCGCAGGCCAAGATTTGGAAGGAATCGGACGAAGTAGAGTGATGGAACCAAAACTGAAGTACGTTTCCGACATGCACAAGATGAAGCTAGCGCACGAAAGAAACCCTCTAAACCAACCAATAATGAAAGCTGACACAGAGGCGAGATATCCACCGATAGGGTCAAATGGAAATCAAGGTACTGCATGAATCCCAAGTGTGATAATGTATGTTGACGTCGAACACAGGGGAAACCACTCAGTCAAAGACCCATAATGATGATCAAATGCTGAGCACAAGATCACCTATCAATGATGGAAATAGGGCCAGGGTGCAGCTCTAGGTTTGCTCTCAGAGCAATGTGTCGTAGTTGATAAGAGACAAGCCTGCCAACAAGAATTCAATGGAGACCTTCTCAAACCAACACGAGTAGAGGACCAAAAATATCTGATGTGATAGAACAAGATACTGACAAGACCGAGAAGGCCGACTGAATAATGAGTTAAGAGACACCACAGAATGGCCGACTCTGGTTAGACTTCCCTTGAACAAAAGCATGACTCGTGATGACCATGGCAGTAAAAGTGACACTGTATAAGTTTGTTATGCAGGAGGCAGAACAAAATTTCCATATGATTGGAAGAGATAACCAACCAGGGGAGAACTGACAAGTGAAACAAGGTAAAGGCTGAACCTAGGTCAAAACTAAAACCATCCCAAATGGAGGAAAGATATATAAGTGTATATGCATCACCAATGATCAAGTAATTCTTAGCCAAGTGACGCAACTTACGACGCTCATATTTCGAAAAAGTAGAGGGAAACTTCGCAGTCTGAAGATACACAATTATATCTCCATACCAAGGATCCTGTGGAGAGATAAGAAACAAATGTTCATCTGGGAAGGATTCATCATAGACTATCTCATCCCCACAGGGAAACTCGGAGATCAATTCTCCGAAAACCAATGATTTCTTGGACTTGGCAGACATAAACTCAAGGTCAAATTCCTGCAAAATCACAATCCATCTATTGTATTTTCCCCCACTCACTCGCCTACTGAGGACAAACTGAAATGGATTGGCTGCTACCAAAACATAAGTTTTTTGTAGAATAATATAATGTAGGAGTCGCTGCACAACATGAACAGCTGCTAAAGCTAACTTTTCTATCGGAGTATACCGGAGTTCAGGTCCTACCAAGCCTCGACTAAGATATTATATAACGTGCTCTGAAAGAGCATCATCTTCCTGAACCAGAAC
>JAXQQM020086876.1:0-31428 GCA_034641835.2 Pinus albicaulis
GTACATGTAAACTTTGACATTCCTATATTTGAAGGAAAAATAGATGCAGACGCTGTAGACAGATGGTTAAATTTGTTGGAAGGGTATTTCTCGGTCCATGACTTCTTTGACCGAGAAAAGATTATTTTTGCACTCCTCAAAGCCGCCCCCCATGTCAAAGACTGGTGGGAAACCTACCGTGAGCAAGAGGGCGAAGGGGAACCCTCTCTGTTCTCGACCACACCCACTTGGAATTCGTTCCGAGACGGCATCAAGGAACAATATTACCTCGTGGGGAGCTATGAGGACAAATACATCCAATGGACCACGCTGCGGCAACAAAAGGATCAAGATGTGCATGAACTGACGAATCTGTTCCATACCCTGCGCACAAAGTTGGGTATTAAAGATTCGGAGAGACATTTGGTGCTCAAGTACCATGGCTGTCTGCACAAACACATTCAGGAGGAAATGGAGTTCCTCGACATTACATCGCTTGGCACGGCATATCGCTATGCCGCCAAGATCGAGCAGAAATTTAAGCAGAAGAAGCGAGACTTTGGATCTGCGAATCCGAAAGGTGCCCCCGAAACGAAGAACAAGGGGCAAGGCCAAAGCAATGTGACTCAGAACAACACCACAAATCCAAAGAAGGACACAGGGAAGTGGTGTGAATTTCATAACAGCCCCACTCACAGCACAAACGAGTATCGGGCCAAACAGTCTTTGGTGGCTGAACTAAAGGCACCTGAATCAGATGCATTTTTTGATCCCGAGTTAGAACCAGACAAAGGCAATGACAAAGAGAAGCAGATCATTGATGCGGATCCCAGTGCCATTGTTGCCACCACCAAGATCCAGAAGGAGGGTCCAGAGGATCCAGAGGAGGGGGAGCGCCTCTTCCAGTCACAGATGTGGGTAAAGGGTTCTCCGCTGCAATTTCTCGTCGATAGCGGAAGCCAAAAGAACCTCATCTCAGCAGAGGTCATGAAGCGGCTCGGCCTACCAACCATAGCACACCCGCAGCCATATACCATCGGGTGGCTCCACCCAGGGAGAGATCTCCGCATCCGCCAGCAGTGCCGACTTCCATACAGTATCAAGCCATTCACGAATGAGGTATTGTGTGATGTTGCTCCTCTTGATGTAGCTGATGTATTATTGGGCCAACCATACTTGTGGAGGCGACATGCTGTGTATGAGTCTAGGCCTCGTGCTGTTATTATTACTTTGGGAAATAACTTGTACATGATACCAGAGGTAGTACCGCCTCCTGTCATCTCTTTGACTACTGAAAAACAACGCAGTAAGATTGTTTCCCAAACCAGGAAATTCATTTTCCTTATGACTCACTCACAGGGAAATAAGAATATTGTGGCCACAACCTTGAAACAGGGCTCCCTTGCACAGCTGTAGCAGATGGACAAAGTTATGGAGGAATACGATGACAATTTCTCCTCACTCATAAAGGTTCCTCTACACTGTCAGGACAAGCACTCCATTGATTTGACTCCCAACGCACCACCGCCTGATGTTGCCATACATCCTGCAACTACACATACAAAATCCAAACATGTACTGTCTAAGGCTGATAAAGAAACCAAATTTACTAAACGCATCCAGCATGTCCACCCACAGGTCCATGACATCTTCAATACATCTAATACTCAGTTCAACAAAATTTGCCTCATCTCATGGAGGATCTCAACGCAATGGGAACCATTGCTTCCTAAGGAGGGAGGAATGATCCAGGTGGATATCGGTGGCCACCCACCTATTCCATTTGGACCAGCACCATCAATTCTTGCAGCTTTTCACATTCAGCACAACTTACTATTTTTAACAGGTTTTCGGGTCCTCCACTCTCGGAGCCGTTTTGGGGGCTTAATGATCCAGGTAGATATTGGTGGCCACCCACCTATTCCATTTGAACCCCCATCATCAGTTCTTTCAGTTTTCAAGTTGCAACAAAACTTACTATTTTTAGCAGTTTTTCGGGTCTTAAACTTCCGGAGCCGTTTTGAGGCCCTAAACGACGTTTTTTGGGCATTGTTTTACCAACGAATTTCATGGAATGAAATTCGTCCCAAAAGTTGTGGTCCTCGGATAGATCTTTCTAACGAGCTATTGAGCGCATCAAACGGACATCGGGTGCCAAAGTTATGCCCCCGGGAAGTTGAACCACCAATTTACCCAAACGGGCGCCCACAGTTTTGGCGCCTCATCTCCTACGGTTAGGTTTTTGGACGTTTCGAATTCTACATTGTTTCTCAATAATAAATAGGCCCTCGAGCCTCATTGTAACACAGTTCAGAGGTCTGTAGCCATCACATCTCTTCTCAGAGATTCGCTACCAGCACCCTAGCTATTTTATTTCCATTATGTCTGTAAGCATATTTCTGTTATTAATGAAATGATGCATTATTTCCGCTGCATCTCTGTATTTATGGTTATGTGTTTATCCTGTTGCGTTCCTGCATAAACTGATCGCAGGGGACCTATAGGTAAGGCAATGAGATAAATTTATAGTGGAAACACCAATAGTTTTGACAAGGGGATTAGGGGCCACATTATCACAACCCATACGCACTTAACCCATAACCACTAAAATACCTATCCCTTTAACCCCAAAGCCACAATCCCTTAACCCCTACACCCATAACTCATAACAAATTAACCCCTTGATCCCTTAAACCCAAAGACACTAACCCCTTAACCCCTAACCCCTAACTTAGAATCCTTGAACCCCATAAACCCTAATCCCATATCCTCTTAAACCTTGACCCTTAACCCATAACCCCTAACCCCTAAACTCATTAACCCCTAACCCCTTAACTCACTGACACCTAAATACCATAACCCTTAGGCACTTAACCCCTAAATCCCCTGACATGTAAGCCCTTGATGGTTAATCTTTAACCCCTGAATCCCTTAACCACTAAGTCATTAACCTCTAACCCTTAAACCCCCTATACCTCAACCCCCTAACCTCTAAATCCCATAAGCCCTAACCCTTTACCCTTTACCCTTAACCCCTTGCTCCTAAACCCTTAAACCCCTTAACACCTCTAAGAACTAGTAGGGTCCAAGGAAAAGAGCTACAAGTTCCCCAAATCCGATCTACATTTTATGGACAATCACACTTCCCCCAAATGTCCTCCACATATTTTCCTTGGTATATTGGAGTTTGAAAAATACATAGGATGCCACAAGTAATCCTAATCATAAGACTCAACTTTCCTAATGACTAGGAGGCCTTAAAAATCAAACAAAATCTTAACTTATGCCTAAAATTACTAAAATTTCCTATCCCAAATATGAAATTAGAAATTCTACAAAATTATAGGGCAACAAGGAAACCAACTTCCTCCTATAAATCTCTAAGACCTTCTAGAGGACAAATACAAATTTTGAAATAAATTGTTGAAATTATGCTCTTGCATCAATAGCTACCAATGTATCCTTGTAGGCCACCCCCTCTAACAATAGTAATACCAATGTCCTTTACCTCGAAGAAGCTCCTTACATAATTCTCTCTTAGATCCCCTTAACCCATTGCAATGATTGTCTTTGATTCCTACCTAGTTGCAAGCACATTTTGAAGCAATTTAGCATATTCCTGGTTGAGGATTTCAATAACTATGTGATTTTGTTTACATCTTGTGACTTTCCCGTATGTGAATATATAAAATCATTTTTTTTGTACCAGTTTAAGGACTTATACCATCAGGTGTGTGCGCTAACATGGATGGAACGCTAACTACATGTTGTATATATTGTAATGTAAATGAATAATCTCTTTTGGAAAAGGCTCCACTCATGATGCCATTTCGCAAATGCTTGCACTCACCAATTGTGGTCAGATTGGTGAGGTAGATTTTAAGGTCTCTTCCAATTTATAAACACATACAAAAAAGCATTGACAGACCTCTTGCTTTAATGCAATGGATACAACATAAATAATTCTCCATGGAAAAAAATTATCGGGGTCCCTATCATACCATGTTACTCCCTCCTCAAGATACCTAAAACTCACTAACACTCCCTGTCACACACTCTTATTCATTCATTTATGCATTTTTACCTAGTGCTCTGTTATGTTTTCCTGGCACTCCCTAACACTCCTTAGCACACATTGGCACACCTTGGCACTTGGAACATCTTTGAATGCTTCCCTAACACTCTAACATGCCTTGGCACTTCCTAGAATACCGTGTCACTCCCTTCTTAGCACACCTGGAACTGGCAGATACTTCATTTCCATGCATTTGAAACTAGTGCTCCCTTGTGTTTCCCTGACACTTGGCCCTCACACTCCCTAGGATGTGTTCATGCCACACCCTGGCACCTGGCACATCTTGGAATGCCTATCATGCCTTGGAACTGACTAGCATGTGTTAGTATTTCTAGGCATTCCCTGCCACACCTTGGTATTCCTTAGCTTTCATGCCGTCATAGATAGCCTTACTTTTTTTGCGACTTGGGAACCCAACCAAGTCATTGGAAAATCAATGTTGTGCCCAACACTTTCTGGCATGTGTTAGCATGCCTTTTCAATCCTTGGCATGCACCGACAATCCTTAGTTATCATTCCCTCACAATTACCCTAATTCCCGACCCCTAACCCATTTAACCCCCTAAACCCCTAAAACCCTAACCCCTAAAATCCTTAACTGCTAAATCCCCTAACCTCCTAAACCTCTAAACGCCTAACCCATTTAACCCCCTAAACCTCTAACCCCTCTAACCCCCCTTCAACCCACCAACAATATGTGGATGACACTCTTCTTATGGGCTCTCCCTCGGTCAAAGAAGCCCTTTCCTGGAAAAACAAAGAAAAAATTGAATGGAGGGAATGACTCGAGGCCCCGGAATGGGTCCAGCAAAATCACTCTCAGGATTGGACTAACCTAGCTGATGAGCTAAGGAAAAGGAAGATTCAAAGGGACGATCAGCCGGGCAAGCTAAGATGGGGCTCTAATGCGGCTGGCCACTTCAACATAAAAGAATCCTACGGCCTCTTATCTAACTCCACTCACATCCCCACTCAGGATATATGGTGTGTCCATCCCTTCACGTCGTCGAACTTTTGCACATTACCGAACCTGGACAATCAATGAACTCACACAACCTTTAGGGGGGTCCCAGTATCTTAAAATATCCTTTATACGGTTGGGCATGTTGTATTTCCTCGTCGATATATGCTTCCACAGTCCCGTTCCTCCCTGTGCCCATATCCACTATAATTTCTCCCCCAATACCTGGTTGAGAATAAATGGGTCTCTAAGGCCTATTCCCCCTTCCATCTTAGGTTTGATGAGGTTCAACCATGCTACCAAGGACCATTTTTTCAACTATTGGACCCCTCCCCAAAGGAATTTCTTGAATATTTCCTCCATTTTGCTGCAAATTGTTTTAGGCGTGGCCATTCCAGACAACTGGTAAATGGGGATGGATTGTAGGACGAATTTAAGAAGGATGGTGTGGGGAGCCATATTGAGGCCTCTAAAAGTCCAACTGTTGAGCTTGCTTTGAATTTTGTGGATAAGATGACTCTGGCAAGAAATTTTCACAGAGCTTTCAGCAAGGGGCATGCCCAAGTATTTAGTGGGAAGATATCTGATACCAAATCCCAACACTCTCGCCATAAAGGTTTTGATATTTCCAGCCTTATTAAAGAAGAAGATGGATAATTTTTCATTGTTAATAAGGGTGCCACAAGCTTCCATAAACACATGGAGTATATCTTCAATGTTTTTTGCTTCCTTCAGTGAGACATGACAAAAGAGCATAATGTCGTCAACAAATTGCTAGTGGGTAAGAGGGAGGTAATTTCCCCAGAGCCTAAGGCCACATATCTTGAGATTACGAGCTTCCTTATTTAGGAGTCGATGGGGTTTAAATAAGGTTTTGATGTTCATTTTAGATAGAATTCTGGAAAAGTGATCAGTAACACCTTGAATATAGGGAAGGGTTACCTTGGCTAAGGGAGGAGTGCAAGGACGGATTTTGGGGCGGGGATGGAGGCAAATATATCTTTAGTTGACCCTTCAGTTACATCATAACTTAATCCTAATTAACTGAGTAGTGACACATTAAAAATGCCTAATTAATCATGAAATTAAACAAATATGGATATGAGAGGGAAACCTCTAAACCCCTAACCCATTTAACCCCATAAACCCGAAACCTCTAACCCCTAACCCCTTAAACCCTAATTCCCAACCCCTAACCCATTTATCCCCCTAAACCCCTAAACCCTAACCCCATTAACCCCTAACCCATAAAATCCTTAACTGCTAAATCCCCTAACCCCATATACCTCTAAACCCCTAACCCATCTAACACCCTAAACCCTAAACCTTTAAACCCTTAACCCCTAACCCCTTAAACCCTAATTCCCAAATTTAACCCCCCTAAACCCTAACCCTAATCCTTAAATGCTAAATCCCCTAACCCCCTAAACCTCTAAACCGATCCTAACCCATTTAACCCCCTAACCCCTAACCCTTAACACATAACCCCTTAAACCCTAATTCCAAACCTCTAACCCATTTAACCCCATACACCCCTAAACCCTAACCCATTTAACCCCCTAAACCCTAAACCTCTAAACCCTTAACCCCTAACCCCTTAAACCCTAATTCCTAATCCCTAACCCATTTAACCCCCTAAACCCCTAAAACCTTAACCCATTTAACCCCCTAAACCCTTAAACCCCTAAATCACTAACACCTAAACCCATAACCCTTTAACCCCTAAATCCCTAAATCGTTAACGCTTAATCCATAACCCATTAACCCCTAAAATCCTTAATTGTTAAATCCCCAAACCCTCAAGCCCCTAATCCCTAATCCCTTAACCACTAACTCATTATTCACCTAACCCCTAACAGCGCCTAAATCCCCTAACCCCTAAGCCCCCAATCCCTAATCCCTTAACCATTATCTCATTATTCCTCTAACCCCTAAATGCGCCTAAATCCCCTAACCCCTAACCGCCCAATCCCTAACCCCTTAACCACTAACTCATTATTCCCCTAACCCCAATCCCTAATCCCTTAACCACTAACTCATTATTCCCCTAACCCCTAAATGCACTTAAATCCCCTAACCCCTAAGCCCCCAATCCCTATCCCCTTAACCACTAACTCATTATTCCCCTAACCCCTAAACCCTAAACCTCTAACCCCTAAGCCCCTATTCCTCTAACCCCTAAGCCCCTAATCCCTAATCCCTTAACCACTAACTCATTATTCCCTAACCCTTATAACAATCCTTAAAACTCGTTGGGATTAGCCATTCCAAACGAAAGCTGGTCTAGTTGGGACCTATGATCGAGTTAATTCCCCTTTGTTGGCAAGGTGGAATTTTTGCCCTGTCAACAACCCTATAGTCCTTAATCCCTCTAACATATAACCTATATTATTGTTAATTCATATGAACTTTAATCCTAAGCCCTAATTCCTCTAAAACTTATAAGACCCAATCCTTATAACCCTTTCCACACTTAATACCTAAAGATTACAACCCTTATCCTCTAAAAGAATTTACCTCTCTAACATGTAATACATATAATCATTGACACCTGACCACTATACTCCTTAACACATATAAACCATAACCATAATACTATAACCATTATATCTCTTTACATTTTACCATCATAAACCCTAAATTTTATAACCTTTAATCCCTATCTCTTTTTAAACCCTAAAACCCCTAATATAACCTTATAACCCATATTTAAAATAATCCCTAATGTTTACAAACTTAGTCCTTATAATCCTTGCATTAAAACCCCTAACCTTATAATCCATATTTCCAACAATGCTTAGCCTTCACAACCCTTGGTCCTTATAATCCTTGCATTATAACACCAAAACCTTATCCTTGTAACTACAACCATCACTTAGTGACTATAAGCACCTTATCTTAAGCACAATGTACAAACTTGATCACCACTTTCATAGGAATTATCTTAGTCCAAGTTGACCATTGACATTGGCATGGACCTATAATTCCCCTAGTCATACTTGATTGGTGATCATTATAGTACCATGGGTTTATTAAACCACAAATGAGATGACCACGTAGGGAACTCGACATTGTTGTAGGATTATCCGTTGTTGTTGTAGGTGTTGGAACTTCGTCGCTAGTGCAAAAATGATTGCATGGTGACACAAAACTAATGCAATTTCGTTGGAGTATGTATCAACATGCCATGCCATGCACAATGCCTGATTAAGTAAACACTTAGGTGCATAATAAAGATCTCAATCATAACTACATGTTTATTAAACACCCATGTTCACTTTGTGAATATGGAGGTTAGGGGTGATATCATAGAGCCATTTAATACACCAGTAAACTTCCCTATAATGAGAAAAATTTGACGACATAGATAGTCATGATTCTCATTCATCCAAAACCACAATGAAATTTTGACAATACGGATTGACCTAGAACTTGGCAAAACTTGTAAAAGCATTGTTCCACTATGAATGAGCTTTGGATCATAGTAGAACTCTGCCCATGCCTAAAATTTCTACTAAATCATTACCAAACGATTAGCTTATTTTGTGACACTAGATAAATTTTAAAGAACTACCTAATCTTATAGCAAACTTCTTTCTAATTGTTGATATATGATAATAAAAAGAGCTAAAATTCTTATTGATTTACAACTTTACTTGTTTTTTTTTTACTATTTAAGTTGATCATGAACCAAACAAAACTTTTAAAAGATATTGTTTCACCACGAATAAGCCATAAATTGTAGTAGACTCTACTTATATTTACCTTTTCTACCAAATTCTTACCATCTTTATTAGTGGAAAGAAAATCTATATACTTCAAAAACATGAGTTATTTTAATAATTGACCTTTGACTAACCACATGATCTTTATATTACCACTTCATTATCATTATTCATCTTTATATTAGTGTTTTAAAATATTAACTTAATATAAATTTAGAAATATAAACATAGTTATTTTGTAAAGAACAAGACTCTCATATTACGAAAGATCTACAAAATAATTCCAAACTGTACACAATATTTACGAATTGACATTATAAAGGAACAAAAATAATTAATTGTAATATAAATTACATCATGTCTACATGCCACACAAAATTTCAATAGGAGTCGGCATATGGAGACTATAGCAATGTTATAAATACCTCTAAATATTTGATCATAATAAATTACAGTATATTGAACAAAATTGCTACGATTCAAAATATATTATAAACTAAGCATGGTAAGGGCGAGAAACCATAGTTTAATTACAAAAAAAAAATCGTATACTGTATGTTTGCATCACATATTCTCCGTTGAAAAGAAAATCATAACAGATACACCCCGATGGGTTTCCATTATGAAAGAAGACTAAAAATTGGTCGAATGGTAAATTGTGAGATTCCTTCTATGTCCAAAATACTTGAACAAGTAACCTAAAATTTGAAGACCTTAAATTTATTTCCAAAAATGAAATGAAGGATCTTTATATTAGTGTTATAAAATATTAACTTAATATTAACTTAATATAAATTTAGAAATATAAACATAGTTATTTTGAAAAGAACAAGACTCATATTACGAAAGATCTACAAAATAATTCCAAACTATACACAATATTTACGAATTGACATTATAAGGGAACAAAAATAATTAATTGTAATATAAATTACATCATGTCTACATGCCACACAACATTTCAATAGGAGTCGGCATATGGAGACTATAGCAATGTTATAAATACCTCTAAATATTTGATCATAATAAATTACAGTATATTGAACAAAATTGCTACAATTCAAAATATATTATAAACTGAGTATGGTAAGGGCGAGAAACCATAGTTTAATTACAAAAAAAAATCATACACTGTATGTTTGCATCACATATTCTCCGTTGAAAAGAAAATCATAACAGATACACCCGATGGGTTTCCATTATGAGAGAAGACTAAAAATTGGTCGAATGGTAAATTGTGAGATTCCTTCTATGTCCAAAAAACTTGAACAAGTAACCTAAAATTCGAAGACCATAAATTTCTTTCCAAAAAATGAAATGAAGTATCTTTATATTAGTGTTATAAAATATTAACTTAATATAAATTTCTTGATACATAGTGACTTAGTGATACATATTGACTTAGTCCAAACTTTCTTACAGGTTCTAATTCTGAAAAAGGTGATTGGTATGCGAAATTGTTGCGAAATCTATGGCGGGAACGAAGAAAATAAAAAATAGGGTTTTTAGATTGAGGTCCCTTGACTAGGCCAACAACGCTTATTGTCTCTATGATGGCGGAGGACTTAAGTTCCCGGTACTTCTCTCAGCTTCTCGTAGGACCGCAAATCGAAACCCGCAAGGCCAAGAACAAAACTTGAAGCCCTCGTCACCCGCGGGCTTTGATGGCAGCAACAGCAGCAGCATGAGCGATAAGGATAATGATCCTTTTAGTATTTCAGCTGTTTGCGGTTGGATTGGTGTCGACGAGAGGTTTTGGGCAGGCCATAAACTGCCTACGAGGACTGGTGGTGGAAATTTTGCAGAGAGATTGGCTACCCGAGGGGATTCAATGCACCTAGATTGAATACAGATCGGTTTAAGTGTTTGTCGTCTGTTTCTTCACCTGGTGGGGTGAGATATCCTTGTTTGACCATCCCCCTGGTCTCAGCCCTACTACAGGACTAGAGGCTTCGATTTTTTAAGTTCCTTTAAGTTCTCTATAATTTGTCTAAACTCTTTATGCATTTCACTTTTGCTTTAATGTACCAGCGGGGTCTTTTTATGAACTCCTGTAATGCATTATTTATACATGATTTTTCTAGCGTCACAATGCAACCTCCTGGTTTGGTTCAGTCTACAGGTTCTTTCACAAAATCAAGAAGCCAAAGCCATGGAAATAGTGACGCTTACGGAAGAAATTCAAGTCAGAAAATGCCTAGTAAGAGAGAACTGCAAGTTACCCTGCTGTGAAGAAAAATAAGAACCTAGGCACCTCTGTTTTGGAGAAAATTTCTTCTGAACCTTCCAAAACAGGGCATCCTGCATTTAATTCCAATTTGGTAGCAGCACTCTTAAAGCTCAGCACTGAAGCTGGTAGAGAAGAGAGAGTTTATTCTCTGTTGCATAGATTGAGAGCTAGTATTCGACGGGTATCTCCATCGACTGCGAATTTTATAGAGCAATGGTTCAAGAGAAAAGTGGCAAAAGAGGTGGGTACTACTAGTTCAGATACTAGAAAAATAGAGAAGCCAGTGTAGCTAGAGGAGGAGGGTGGCACAGGTAGGGCTGGTTGAATAAAGGGGAATGGAAAATTAGGCACACCACTATGACCCATAAGGGGGTTTGCAGATGTTGCAGGGAATAATTAGTTACAATTGATATTGATCCGTCAGAGACTGAAAATTTTTCCAAATCTATTGCAGCTTTAGCTCTTGAGAGGGAGCCCAAATTCGAGTTCACCACATATCAGGAGTGGTTGGATAATCATGGACCATATGAACCTATTATTGATGGGGAAAATTACACCGGTTCAGATTCCAGCGGTTCCTTCCAATGCTCTGCTTCAGATTCCAGCGGTTCAACTTCTAGTGGTTCAGCTCCAAATAATGGGAGGAGGAACCGAGCAGAGGCAGCGGAAAAGGAATGACACGAGTGCCTTTCAAGAACATGAAGATGGGCCACTTCTGGTGATTGACGTGTTTGCGCAGGTGCTTTGAGCTCGAACAATCAATCATACAAGTACGCATCATTCAGTCATTCATTCTGTACTTGTTATGTTTGTGTTTTTTCTCTCCAGTATTATCAATTCTTTTGTGACTGAGATGGTTGCATGTCCTCTAAACAAGGAGATTATATCGAAGAATGGTGCAATGTGTGCTTCTGAAATAATTCTGAACTCTGTTTGAAGCAATATTTCTGCTGGTTTTCAAAGGTTGCAGGTGCAGATGATGGGTGCTAGGGCATTGCCTATGGTTTTTCTATCTTATTGTCGATTTCTGCACTCATGGATAATAATAGTACATGAAATGGGCATTTAAAGTCTGAACTCCTGACCACTAGCTCGCAGTGCTTCACAATACCCATTAGGTCAACACATATGCTTATCTTTCGCGTGAAAGTAAAAAAAATCGTGAAAAAGTGAAATGGTGGAGGCATTTAGCTTCAAACTGGCTATTTTTCATTCTCAGTGCTTCAGCCCTTTGGTTTGTGGTTGTTATTCATGTCGTGTTTGTTATTACAAACTATCACCAGTGTTATTTCCCTATGATAGGGTTCCCTTCCACATTAATAATACTTCTTCCTAGACTTGCCATGGCTGTGTTGTGAATGATTCTACATGAATAAATTTGGAAGACATAGTTGGTTTATAAGTTACTACCTGCACTATAGGCTTTGCCAATTTAGAAGTTGACTTTAGGGTGAAAATCCTTGGGTTGATGTGATAGTATCGTCCATTACCTCTGTACTAAGATCCCCAATGATTTTGGTGTCAGCCCTGTTGGGCCCTTCAACCAGGGATGGAATTTGACAGGAAATTCATGGGCGATTTTGCCTGTCAAATACAGCCAAAATTTTTTCATGCCCATCAACATTATTTGTTAAAATCATCAAAATGGGTACTAGAGTTGCAGAAACTGTCAAATTTGGTGGGTGTTTCAAATATGAAATTCCTACCCTGCCTTCAACTTATATTCCTTATATGCTTATCCATGCTCTGTTTGTTGTTATATACCACTATGCAGTTTCCCACCGTGCATACCCATTATTTAAGGTGCATGATAGTTGTGCAAGATAGAAGTGAAAGTGAAGAAAACATATTCGAAGCGTACCTTGATACCTTTCTGTGGGTTTCATCTCACCTTATCCCAGCCTGCCTTTGCTCTGTCTATCACGGAGGTGTTTCTCATACTCATTAACGGGGTGGTTTCAATACCACTCGAACATCAAACTTCTACAGCAAGGATCAATTAGGTAGCTACTACACGATTCCAACATCAGATCTCAGCAGTGATCAATGCACCCCAAATATTTTTGCATTGTCTTTTAGCTTATGATAGTCAGTTGCAACTTAGGAATTAACAGCCAATAAAAAGCCCCTCTCATTGGTTGTGACAGGATTTATCTTGTGCGTGCAGGAGTGTGTGGCTAGTGGTCGCCGTCCAAAAACTAACAGAACAAACCTTCGTCATACATACAATTCCGTTTGAACATTTTCCCAGTAGCTTGTCATTGCCACCCAATATAAGTTATAACTATGAATCAAATTCATCTCCTCCATGGTTCTATGGCATATGTGGAAACTTGCACTTGTGCTTGCCAATCCATCATTTCCCAACATTCTTGGCATGAATCCCACTTCAAGCACTTCTGTCAGTGAAAATGTTGTATGCCCGTGACAAATAACTAATCACCAGAGAATTTGGTTTATAGTGAAAAGTCAATAGATGCCAGGTTGCCAACGTATAATTTCTAGGCTGTAGTGGTTGTGCCTTTGCTTGTCTACATCAGTAATTGAACTCATAACTGTCGTTTGATAACTGCATCAAGATTCTTCTCAATAATCACTAGAGTAGTTCATTTCTGTTATGTACCTCCGAAATAACTAATGAATAGATAATTTAGTTTGCAGTAAAAGGCCAACAGATGCCAAAGTTTCCAACACATTATTTCTAGGTTGTAGTTGCTACGCCTTTGCTTGTCTGGATTATGATTTAAACTTATAACTGCATTTTGGTTACTGCATTAAGATTCCTCTCAATAATCAGTAGAGTACAATTTTGTAATGTGTCTTGTATACTAAATCATCAAAATAGTGCCTAATGGTTTAGGAGTAGCTCAATTTTGTAATATATCTTATATACTGATTCATCAAAAGAGGGCCTAATGGTGTGCTGCGATTTTCCTATAGCAATTGACTACTTATAGGTTTCGTTTAATTCCAAGGGAATGCCCAACAGGACTATAATTTGTCTAATAGAAATCAATTATCTAAAGGATAATGCAAATCGATTTGTCTTGGGAGTAATTCAACTCAAAACATTCAACCCAAAGGATATTGACTCTATGTTTTGCATATGATAATCACAAAATAAACTTTTCTCAATAATTCTTTCATCAACAACGATTTGTTTAAATATAAGAATGAAAAGTAAAATTTTAAACTAACGGCTCTTCCACATAGGCAGCAATTCATCCTTGATATGATATGAGTGCAACCCTTGATGAACATAAAATTTACAAGAAAATAATGGCATTTATACAACCAAGTTCCCTTCTGAGCAGTGATTTACTTGTCACATTGAAACTTTTTCTAGGAGTCATTGGCATATTTCTTTAAATACTTTGCAAGCATGAGTCATGTATTTATGTAGAGAGCCAAAGACTATCTTTTGGCCTGAAATTAGTGAGGCTCATTGATCTATTTGACTAGAAGGATACATAAATGGTTTTCAATCCCTCTCAAACCTCTAGAAATCGAATTGATATTGGTTGCCACAAAGTGAAGCTTGTGTTGATTAACGTCACTAAAGTTTGAGGCATGATAAACCAAGATACCCAATATTAGTGCTACAAAATTTTGACAAAGAAATTTAGTATTGATAGTAAATGAATATTGTTAATTTTGTATTGAATATTATCACCAACAGTCACCAACAGTCCTAAATAATGACTCTAGTATAGCCCTAAACAATAGCTCAGGTACAAAGTTGAGCAACAAATTTCTCTTGGCGGGAACAATTTTGCCACCACGATTCATTCTCGCTACTCCATATGTGATGTCCTCATGGAGAAACAGTTGAGTATTTCCTTCACTGTGGACATCAATGTCTCCTCTGGACTCCCCCACCTTGATGACATCTTGCATCTTGACAACCTAATAGGATGTCTGTTATGGATAACGTATCCAATGTGGAGTTCAATTCATCAAATGTCTTTGATGGGTATGAATTGAGATGCCCATCTAGTGCAATGAAGTATATGCCAGTTTTGTTAAATATTTTGGATCTCAAATTTCTAACAATGCTATCTCATTTTGAAGGGAATTGATACTTTGTGGCAATCTCAAACTGCATATCGTATCCTGATCCCTTTTATGGAAACTATGTCGTAGCATATGGTGCACAAGTGATTTTTATAAATATTTTGGTTGATTGGGTTGAAGTCAGTTGTTGAGATATCCTTTCCACTTATGCTTTCCTTGCAGATGTTGAATTATGGTATTTGGATGCCAAAAATTGCCCTCCTGGCATTTTGTCCTCTTTATGTTTTAGTATGTTACAAAATCAACTACTTCTAAGCAAAATATTATGATTTATTGGAGTTTCCTAAATGATAAATATTGTGTAGATTCCTCCTCATATTACGAGTAACTTGTATCTATCCTCTGCTTTTTATGGATGTCATTGTCTCCATTCTTGTTTTTCTCTATGGGATGTGTCCTGGAATTTTGTTATTTATAATTTGTTCAAAAAAATATTATCTGTTTTTTCAAAAGATATAATTTTATTTCCATATTTTTGCCCTACTTCCTATATACATCACTCATTAGTTATGTCCAACAATGATCCTCATATTCACATACTTTTATTCCAAATTCATTTTCATTATTTACATAGACACAAATTCATGACATATTCATATTTACATAGACAATTTATATTGCCTATCTAGGGATGACACAAAAAAAATATCTTTCACAGTTAAAAGCCAATATTCCATATCATCACAAACTTGTTCTTTTCATAAAATTCCCCTTTCAATGTCAGTGTCAAATACAGCCAAAATTTTTTCATGCCCGTCAACATTATTTGTTAAAATCATCAAAATGGGTACTAGAGTTGCAAAAACTGTCAAATTTGATGGATGTTTTAGATATGAAATCCCTACCCTGCCTTCAACTTATATTCCTTATATGCTTATCCGTGCTCTGTTTGTTGTTATATGCCACTATACAGTTTCCCACCGTGCATACCCATTATTTAAGGTGTATGATAGCTGTGCAAGACAGAAGTGAAAGTGAAGAAAACATATTCGAAGTGTACCTTGATACATTTCTGTGGGTTTTATCTCACTTTATCCCAGCCTGCCTTTGCTCTGTCTATCAAGGAGTGGTTTGTCATACTCATTAACGGGGTGGCTTCAATACCACTCGAACATTGAACTTCTGCAACAATGATCAATTGGGTAGCTACTACACCACTCCAACATCAAATCTCAGCAGTAGTGATCAATGCACCCCAAATATTTTTGCATTGTCTTTTAGCTTATGATAGTCAGTTGCAACTTAGGAATTAACAGCCAATAAAAAGGCAGAAAAGAATACGAATCTTTGGTCATCAGCAAGCTGGGGTGTGCAAAAATATTCAGTGCACTCCTAACCTCGCCCCTGTCATTTCTGCTATAGATAGTGCGAGGAGTATTTTCTATTGTATGGTAATAAAGGATTTCTAAAAATAACAAATATAAAGATAAAACTAAAAACTAAAAGAAGAAGAAGAAAAGAGAGAGTGGGATATCCACCTTGCCCATACCCTTGTGTTTATTATTTGGTTTATATAATTACATTTTGGCAATGAAATCAAGAAAAGAAATATTTTTCATTCTGTGAGTTAAACTGCTTGTTGTGGTGATTGCACTCAATTTAGTAAATAGAATTTATTCTGAAAGTTATATTTTGGATGTGAAAAAATTTTACCACAAACTTTAAAGCTGTTAAAAGTCACTTTAAAGTTGTTACTGTTTGTGCTGTTATGTTGCAGAGAGCAGCAGTGGAGCATATATTGCGGGATTTACAGGCTCATCTGGATACATGGCTGCAAGTTGTTAGCATTCTGCAGAACTCGCAGAATCTGAATACAAAGTTCTTTTCACTTCAGGTACTGTTGTGCTTTCTTATTTTTAGACACAGATACACTTGCTGAAATTGAGATCTCATCTTTGATGCAATGCCTTTAGACTTTTTAGTGCATAATTCTAGCCCAAGATGACTGTATTGGATAACAATTGAAAATGCATAGGACTGTTGCTTTGTAGACACTGTAAAATCTTTTCACATGGTTCCTAGGTGGACTGCCTATGGCTTCTATTTTACATTAGTAAAATTAAATTTCATTTTCAACCTTGTGACTTTAGGTGATTGAAGGTGCATACGGCTTTTAGTTACATTAGTAAAACTTCTAATTGCTAGCTTAAGTTAATCTTGTTTCTTGTGATTTTAGGTGATTGAAGGTGTAATCAAATATCGATGGAATGCTTTTCTAGTTGAACAACGGGATGGGATAAAGAATTACATATCAGATCTCATTGTTCAGGTCAATCTAATGCATGTGTCTTATGTTATTTGGTAAACATTGATTATTATTTTTATTATATACATCTTCTTTAGGTTTGTATTTCATTGTTTTTTTTCCAGTGGATATATTAACTTCTATATGTATTTTTATTCAACTTTCAAGTAACGAAGCTTCTTTTCACAGTGGGAGGCTTTATGTAAACAAACTTAATGTAATCTTGGTTTAGGTAAGTAATAGAATCATCTTGATGTTTCTTTTTCTCCACCTTTTTGTTTATGACTTCTCAAAGCTACACTTTACTCACTGAGGTTTTGTGTGCATACTTTTGTTCGCATTGATCAATGTGTTATTTCCCATGTGTCTTATCTTCATTTAATTTCATCTTAAGGGAGTTAAGTGTATCCTAGGTAGGCAAATATAAATGTGGTATTGTGTATGGTTTATTTGGTTAATTAGTTAAACCATTGTGCATGTTCATTTTTCTGTTTGTTTGCTTAAATATTTATCCTTTGCTCTTCTTTTTTTTGTAAATTTATTAGCTTGTCCATGCTCTTTGAGAGGGTGTTGTTTGTAAGTAATTTCTAGATATTGGTAGCTTTTCTTCCTACGTTTTGAACATGTATCCCATTTTCTAGGTTGTAGGTGATTGAAAGGTTAATAGTAAATACTAGGATGCTTATTCTTTTCTTGATTAAATAGATAATGCTAAAACAGTGCTGCCAATGTTGTAGGTGTTGAAGCATGAAAGGCCAAGTAGATGGCCTAGTTTTATTCCTGATCTTGTTGCGGCTACTAAGAGTAGTGAAACAATATGTGAAAATTGCATGGCTATTTTGAAGGTGAAATTTTTAACAATACATCAAGAATCATTTTACTTCTTTCTCTTTGATTGTTGCCAATATTTACTTGAATTGGTTGTATACTACTTATGCTCAGCTCCTTAGTGAAGAAGTTTTTGACTTTTCTAGAGGTGAGATGACGCAGCAGAAAATAAAAGAACTCAAGCAGTCCTTGAACAGGTAAAAGAAAATGTTTTATGTGTGCCTTTCACAAATTGAACATGCAGATCAAATAGGTAACCTGACCTCAAAACGGGAACTCTAGCCCAAAAAGTCTCAAAAAACATGAAAAACACCCCCCCAAAAAGAAGTGTGTCTTCCAGAACGCACTTGGTAGATGATGTTAAAGATAAAAAAATACATGTCTGAAGGGCTTATCATTTCGAACAATTTTCATCCATGTTGTTAAACATAAAATATCTTGACTTTAAACAACCCCAAAATTGTAATTATTGTCAACCATAACCTTAAAGATAAAATTTGGTAGCGCATAAAAACCTTAATGACAAGTTGTAAATCTAAAGTTTTTCAATCTTAAATGTTCAACATACTTGAACAATGAAATTATGGAGAAATTATAAGACTTAACAATTTAAAAAAATGAACAAGTAAATGAAAAAATTATCATTGAACAGAAACAAGTAAGAGTAATTTTAATTTTAAAGGATAAAAACTTATCTTTTTTCAAATATTAGCATAAGACAAATTTAAATATAATTTCAACCAAAACCTAAAAATCAAGCATCAAAACAAAGTGTTATGTTTCAATGACGCATATAATTATTAAAACTTTTAAAAGTATCTTATACCAAATGGTAACAATACATAATATCATGGTAATATCATTGCATAATCTAAAAATTCAACATTAGTTTCTATTTTCTATTTTACTTATAATTAAAATATCAACATTGGTACATTGAATATAACATAAATTATTTTTGTAATTTATTGTTGCATTGTTGATATTCTAAAGAAATGAATTCTTCATAATTAAAACATATAATCCAACAAACATAGAAATGTCTCATAACTTCATGAAAAATGAGATGGAAGTCAAAATTTTTATTTCAAGTTACCACGCAAACATCAATTACATAAAAGTGTCTTAGATAGTTATTCAAAATCAACCATAGGTTCTGGCACACCATCATAACCTACATCTTCAGATGAATGGCTCGATGCAGATGAAGATGATCCATGTTCTTCTCTTTCATCAACTAGTGCTCCATCCGAGTCAACATGCATGCCCACCATTTCAGAGTTCAAAAGTCTTGTAGATCTACGTCTACATTCTGCAGAGTCCCATCTCAACAGTAATTGTTCTGGTAGCAATTTCTTCAAAATATTTATGGTCTGCAACCAAAGAGTTCCTCTCTTTGTCAAATTGAAGTCATACACAAGTATGTCAACATCCTCCAATTTTAAGACATCTGTGCGGCGACGATTTATATTTGTGCCCTTTCTTTTTCTCTTTCCGCCAATTCTTTTTTCCACTACCATCTCTGGCTTGTACACACCATTGAAAGGGTGGGTACTTGTGGCATACCAATGTACATCAACAGCTGTAATCTCTTCATTTTCATTAATGACCTTTATAACCTTGGCAATCCAGAATGGATAGCCAAGTGGATCTTCAACTGCTAACACTGCTATCATGCAACCCTCCTTAAGATCCTGCACAGAACCCCTCTAAAGGTCTTCCATGGCTTCACATTGTGCACGTGATCTTCTAGAACCAATATAGATTTCTCTTTCCTCTCCCTGTGGAGAATTAATAATAGCTTGAGGTTGTTGTTGTTCAACATTGTGTGTTTCCTGATGTTCATGTTCATTTGGCATATTTTGTGGCCAAAAAAAGGAGTCTTCAAAAGCGTATCCTCATTTATTGATCTTGAAATCATATCACTTTGATTACTGAAAAAAGACTCCCACCAAACTAAATCAGCAACATCGAAGTACTCATATGTATCTCTAATACATCTTTTAATTTCCTCTAGACATTTAGAATAATTTATGTCTCTCTTCTGCCTTCGTGCATTATGGAGTTCAGAAACTGACTGTAATAACAATATCTTTGATGAAAACATTGGACGCTCTGGAATGAACTTCAAAAATGTTAAACCTGATGATGGTCCCCATTCTTCAATAGTTGAATACTTCTTGCCCCATATAAGTGCTATCCCATCAATTTTTTTGATATGAAATTGATGCTGGAAGCTAATGTCGTTAAGTTGTTCAATGCATTTCTCCTCACCATGCGATCCAAAAATAAACCTTCGCATGTCAATAGTTTCTTCCAACACATGAAAAACAAGCTCTGGAATGTACGATTTCTTAATACATTCAATTAATGATGGCAGGCTCCCAACACCTTTCCTCCTCAATGTTACTGAAAAACGACTGAACATTTGATCAATATGATCATGAGTATGCCCAACAAGAAGGAAACCAACCTTTATCTTTTTAAAAATCCCCAATTCAACGAGCATGTTTAAATACCCAAAAAGAACTTGATTTTTGTTCTCACGACTTGTGTTGTCTAATTGTAAATACAAAAATTCAGGAAGAATCCCAGACCAATGAGTAACCACATCATGGATTATAGTTATGGTCAGATTTGCATCATTGTGAATATTTGGAGTTGTGAAGAAAACTGTTGGAAACATCTTCTCATTAAATACCATACAACCAACCAAGTGAAACTGAATGAAATTTTCCTCCTGTAATTTTTTTGGCGTGCGGACAAAATGTGGAAGAAGTGTTTTCTTTTGGTCCATACCATCAATTATCAATCCTGTATATTTATTTGGATGATCATAACACTTATTTCTATGTTTATACAACTTTTGTCTTTCACTTGTTTGCTGATTACGATGGTCTTGAAGTTCTTTGACAACGGAATCTGTACATAAAATAAAAGAAACATATGAATAAATATATTTTCATAGTTGATAAGTATCAAATTTTAAAAAACAATGTTTTGAACACATACCTCTTTCCGCCCCTTGACATTTATCTCTTTTTTCTTTAAGAGAAGCACATGTGCTACAAATCCCCATCCTTGTCTTCTTAGGAATACGAACATTGTTGAATTCAGTTTTCCATATCCTTGTAAAATAAGAATATGTAATAAAATTACCAATTCCTTCAACAGCTTCTACATAATCTTTGTATAACATGAATATTTCTCGTCTCGAGAAATTATCCGGAATATGTATTGTGTCTTTATTTGGCATACACTCTCCATGATTTGAAAAGAAGTCTTTCATCCATGTCTTAGCAGTATTTGCAAACGGCCCCACCTCTCGTTTATAACGTGCTTCTGAATAATATGTGGGATCCCTTTCCAATCTATCCTGGATTCTTGACAAACGACAATTACCAATTGAATACAACATTTTGAACGCCTTTCTGCAAAGCAATACATTCCCAATATGATAATCATAACTTGTTAGTGTAGATTGCATGCAACCCACTAAATATGAATTTTGCATGCTTTTATTCATTGACATATATGTTTTCCTTTTCTCCAAAGCAAAGTTGAAATCCATATTTTTCAAGCAATCCCTTCGACAACATGCACTTGAAATCAAATGAACGACATAACTTTTTGTCGTGAGATATTTTGTCCTCACCCTTGTATAACTGGAATGCTTTGGATTGATATGAAAAGGTCTACTCCTACTCCTAGTTGCAATATTTGCTTGCAACGGCTTCATCATTCTATCATCCTTTGTAAAAGTAGTTTCATCACCATTAGGAGGAATATTATCCCCACTATCATCATCCTCAACATAGTTAAGAAATTCATCAATATCATTGCGTGGAAAATTTTCTTTACCATCATCAGTTGAAGAAAACATTTCACAAGAATCATCGGCACTTTTGTAACCCTGACTCAAAAGAAATTATTCACCATCTTGACCCATGCTTTCAAATTCTTCCCTGGGAGGATTCAATTCTTCATCACCATGAGTGTCTTTGAAATGGTCACTTGGAGAAAATGCAATATTCAGATCTGTGCCTCTAAAATTATCATTTGCAAGAAAATCTTCATCCTCCCCTTCCTCAATGGTGCTCTCATAATCCTTGGGATTAGGCATAAGTGGAAGCTTTGAATTTGTATTCACTAGAATTTCTTCATCCTGCCCCTCCCCTTCCTCACTGAAGCTCTCATAATCCTTAGGATTAGGAATAAGTGAATTCCTTGAATCTATATTTATTGGAAATTCTTCATCCCCCCCTTCATCAGTGGTTAAATTATAATCTTTATGATTAGGATGAAGTGAAAATTTTAGCTTTGGAAATTCATCCCCGTCTTCATCAGTGGTGCTGGCATAATCCTTAGGATTAGGACGAAGTGGATATTTTGATGCTGCAAATTCTTCATTCCCCTCTTCCTCAGTGGTGCTGACATAATCCTTAGGATTAGGACAAAGTGCATATTTTGACTTTGCAAATTCTCCATTCCCCTCTTCATCTGTGGTGCTGACATAATCCTTAGGATTAAGACGAAGTGGCAATTTTGACTCTGGAATTTTTTCGTCCCCCTCTTCATCAATGGTGCTTGCATAATCCTTAGGATTAGGACGGAGTGGAAATTTTGACGCTGTAAATTTTTCATTTCCCTCTTCATCAGTGGTGCTGGCATAATCCTTAGGATTGGGACGAAGTGGATGTTTTGACTCTGAAACATTATCATTCCCCTCTTCATCAGTGGTGCTCGCATAATCCTTACGATTAGGACGAATTTGATATTTTGACTTTGGAAATTTTACATCCCCCTTTTCATCAGTGGTGCTGGCATACTCCTCAGGATTAGGACAGAGTGGATATTTTGACTCTACAGATTCTTCATTCCCCTCTTCATTTGTTGTTCTCGCATAATCCTTAGGATTAAGCCGAAGTGGATATTCTTCATCTCTCTCTTCATCAATGGTGTCCTCATAATCCTTGGGATTAGGACGAAGTGAAACTTTTGACTCTGGAAATTCTTCATCATGCCCTTCATCACTGTTGCTTTCATAATCCTTAGGATTAAGAGTAAGTGGTATAACTAGCGCTCGATTTATAGAAATTTCATTTTGCTGCACCTCATCAATTTTGTTCTCATCATCTTTAGGATAACGACCAAGTCAATTTTTTGACTCTCTATTCATGGTGAACGAACTCCCGTTATATTCATCACTCTGAATAGAGTTGTTGCGTGACGAAGATGTTGATGTTCTAGAAAGAAAAACTTCGCTATCAGAAGAAACCATGGCTTTCAACAAGAATAGGTTGAATGATACAAATTCCTCTCCCACTTACAATATATAGCTTAAAGACTGAAAATTTCTCTCCAAATTTTCCCTCCAAAAAATTTCGCAAAAAAATTTCCCTCCAAAATTTCCCCCCAAAAAATTTCGCGAAAAACATTCCCTCCAAAATTTTCATTTCAAATATTTGGTACAAATATTAGTCAAAACATTTTTTTTAATAAATTGTTTATATTGAAATATTTTACCGATATCTATATTCAAAATATCCACAACATATTTCTATCATGGATGCCTTCCAAACTAAAATAATGTTTTTATTTGAATGATTTAACATTGACTAGATGTAAGTATTAACTATAATATTACTATAATACCTACATGCAAATATTAACTATTTTAACTATAATGACTACATGTAAATATTTTAAATTTTAAATTTTAAACTTACGTTATATTCATCTAAAATATATTTCAAAAATTATTAATAAACTGTTGGTCTTCAAATATTTCACCATAATTTCTATTCAAAATATCCACAAAATATTCCTTTCATGCATGTCTTCGAAACTAAAATAATTTTCTTATTTGAATGGTTTAAGATTGACTACATGTAAATATTTACAAAAATAACATGATGTAAATATTAACTATTTAAACTATAATATTAACTATAATTAACTACATGTAAGTATTTCATATTTTAATTTTTAATCTGAGATTATATTTGAATTATTCAACATTTAGTACATGTAAATATTAAATAAAATATTAACTATGATAACTACATGCAAATATTAAGTATTTTAACTATAGTATGAACTATAATAAACTAAATGTAAATATTTTAAATTTGAAATTTTAATCCCACATTCGTTAAACAATAAACCAATCAGACAATATTCGCTATTTAAAAGGAATGATTGTTTCTATTCATCACATCACATCAAGTTTTCTGGTATTTGTTAGAGCAAATTTCTGGAGGTGTTGTGTTGGCATTGGTAACTTCGTGGAGGCATTGCATTGGCATTGGAGGCGTTGTGTCGCTATTGGTAATTTTGTGGAGGTGTTGCATTGGCATTGGTAACTTCATGAAGGCATTGCATTGGCATTGGAGGCATTGTGTTGCTATTCGTAATTTTGTGGAGGCGTTGTGTTGGCATTGGTGACAGCAGCTTTTTGCATTTCAAAGGTTAGTTTTCCTTCTATTCTGTCAATTTAAAGACGATTTTGGGGAAAATCTGTTTTTCTATAGTTTTTTTGTGTCCAAAAACTATTTTTTTAAGCTTTTTAGGTTCAAAAACCTTAATTTTTTTATATTTTTTAAGTGAAGAAAATGCAAAAAAAACTAAATTTTTTAGAGTTTTAAGGACAAAAATTTAGATTTTTTTCTTTTTTAAGACTTATAGGTTCATCTAGACAAAAAAATCCATAAAACGACCATGCACATTAAAAAAAAAAAGAAGAAAGTAATATTATAACATTTTTTATTTGTTTTTTTTTTTAATCATATTTCATTATTTATTTATTTATTTATTTATTTTGAAAAAAAATTTATTTTATATTCTATTTTTTTTATTTTATTTTTAAATCTTAGTTTTATTCTTTTTAATTTTAAATCTTTAATTTTTTTTTTTTTAATAATATATATGTGTGTGTGTGTGTGTTAATTGTATTGTAATATTTTTTTTTTTGATTTATTATATTGTTATATTAAAACAAATGTTTTTTTTATTTATTATATTGTTTGTTTTTTTTTTAATTATATAATGTTTAGAAACCAAACACAATTGTGATTTAATATTTTTTTTTTTTTTTTTTGTTATATTTTATATTTTTAACATTTTTTATTATTATTAAATAATGTTTTAATAATTATATTATATAAAAAATATTAAAAATTAAAAATCGAAATTAAAAAAATAAAAAATAAAAAACAAAATAAAAATTTTAAAAATTAAAAATTAAAAATTAAAAAAAAAACAAACGTGGCAAGCCCCGCCCGCGGGCGCCCGGGGCCGGCCGGGCGGCGTCACCGGGGGCTGCCCAGCCAGCCTCACGGCCCCCGGCGGCACACAGCCCGCCTGTTGGGCGTCGGGCAGCACCCCGGGGGCGCCCCAGCCGGGGGCCGTGAGGGCAGCTGAGCTGCCCCCGAGGCGCCGCCCGGCCGGCCCCCGGTGCCCAACGGGCGGGCAACATGCGCTATTCTTTTTTTTTTTTTTTTAAATAAAACTTTTTTTTTTTTTTTTAATAATTTGTTTTAATAAAACATTTTTTAGTATTGATTTTTTTTAATTTTATTTTGTTCTTAAATTTATTTTTTTTTAAATTTATTTTTTAAATAATTTGTTTTAATAAAACAATTAAAAGTTCATAGAAACATTGTTATATATAAAAATTTAAAAAAAAAAATGTTATATAATATAATAAAAACATTGTTAAATAATAATTGTTAAAAATTTCAAAATATAACAAATATATATATATCAAAAAAAAAAAAAAACAAAATTCATTAAACAACAATTATGTTTTGTTTTTAAACATTATATATATTAAAAAAAAAATATACAATATAATAAATTTTAAAAAAAAACATTTATTTTAAAATAACAATATAATAAGTTAATTTTTAAAAAAACTATATAACAATACAATTAAAAAAATTTTAAAAAAATAATAATAATATTATAGCATTTGTTATAAATAGTTAGTAACTTTTTTGTTTTTTTTTTTAATATTAAAAAAAAACTGAAGTTTGAAAATACTAGTTTATTTTTTTTAAATTATTTTATACATTTTAAACACATTTTTAATTTTTTTTATAAAATGTATTCAAAACATATTATATAGATATATATACATATGATTTATAATATTTTGTTTTTAAATGAAAATTTTTATAGTTAATTTTACTGCTTTAATTTCAAACTATTTAGTTTTAGAAATAAATTTTGTTTATTAAATTTATTTTATTCGCAATATTTTTCCATTAACTAATATATATATATATATATATATATATATATATATATATCAGGAAACTGGCATCAAAAAAGATTTCTATGAATGTTTCTGCACCTAGGGCAGCAGCTCCCAAATCTACAGCTGCAGCTCGACGCACTATGGATACAACTCCCAAATCTAAAGTTGCAGCTGGACGCACTATGGACACTGTTGGACGCAATAAGGATATTGTTGCACACACTAATAAAATTCAAGCAAGTGGGGCACCAGGTTCATTAAAGCTTATTTCTGATTGGAAGAACGCCGAGGAAATAGATAAAACCAATTTCTCATGGTATCTTGAAGACAGTGAAACGGAGGCTGATATACACATCTATCTGATTTGTGGTATGATTGACTTAAATGAGCCATATGATGTGATGGGCAGAGTACGAGACATATTTATGGTCCCAAATACAAACACTATTTATGTTCTTGCAAGGAAGGCTCAGAAACGTGAGAAGGTTAGATATCGTCTATCAATCGTCAAGTATGACACAGATGAAATAACTTCAAAATTTTCTGAAGAAATAGCAAGCAACATTGCAAATAACATTGTAAGTATGCTTATTTTTATTTCTTCTATGCATTATTGTAAGGATGATTCAATTTTTTATAAATTATTGATCATTGACATGTTTTATTTTGTTTCATAGGATTTTGTTCCGGGTCTTTCAAACATGTTTGATGGTATTTATATGTTGGTGCCAAATGTTATGGATGTGATCAAAACTTTCCACAAAGACAAAGCAGAGGAAAGGAGATTGAAGCAAAGAGAAATAGCTCGTGACACTGCAATAATACAAAGAGGGGATCAACCAAAAGTCACTAAGGTGGGTCAATCTAGTAAATCCTTTTGTACGCAAGATGATGGAGCTTAGTGAAATGAAGTCGCCTTCACTAAGTGGGCCCGCAGGCAAATTCTGGCGCAAAAAATCTATTTTTAGACTATGTCTATTTTTAGACATATGGAGCATGGTTCGGGGATTCCAGTTTGAGATTCTTGAAGTATGTGTCATGTTGGTAAAAATAGACGAGACTCTATTTTTGAGGTCAAAGAGGTCGAAGTCTATTTTTAGACTGCCTCTCCTTAAAACAGGGAAGTCAAATATTATTTACCCTTAATAATATTTAGACTATAAACAACAGTTTACTCTCTTAGAGCACTTCAGTTCGAGCTAAAGAAGTGGCTCATGCATCTGACAGAGGAATTACGCTATTCCCAAGGGTTTGATGGCATCATGCATGGTTGACTTCAGTTGGACTTCAGTGGCAGAAGTTTGGAGGAGTTAATGAGATAGATAGTGGAGTTGTGTTCTGTTTATTTTAGTTGAACTAGTTGAGATTAGTTTAACTAGCTAATCAATTAGTTATGAGTGGAGTGAATTAGATATTATTTAATTCATTAATTAGTAACTCATTATTCAACTCAAGAACACATCAGTTCACTACAGTGTATGATCAGTTCAGTGGAGACCAGTGAAAGAGGTAGATGAAAGGGTAGAGTTAGCTATCAGTTGTGACTATACTGTTGCTATTTGCAACACACAGATAGGTGGAGTAATCCCATGAGGATTGCGCAGTTCAGGCTGGTGGTTTATCTATATAAAGAGGCCATCCCATAGCATTGAAACACGCAATAGAGGCAAGGCAATTGGCGGTGAGTTTTGAACCAGTAACCTGTTCAAAACTGAGCTAGATTGTGAGTAATTGTATGAGAAAGTACTGAGTACTTGTGAGGAGTATTGTATTGAGTTTGTTACTTGATTTCTCCATTATAATATACACAATAGCTGTGGGGTTTTCAGCTATAAGCTTTCCCCATACATACTGTGTTAATGTGTATGATGATTTGATGTGTTATCGCTTGATTTTATTTCCGCATGTGTGATGATCTGAGTTGATTGAGTGGAAGAGATTATGTGTTGTGTATGAAGTTCAAATAGTATGTGACCAGGATAGTCTCGGTGGATAATTAATCATTATTCAGCAAATTTCTACATGGTATCGGAGCTATTGAAGTTCAGATTGATCATCACATTGATTACAAACTTATTTCGGTAGACAGAGTCTGCATGCGGGCCAGGTAGCCTCCGGATTCATCTTTCTTCGGAAAGTGAAAGGTCTGGTAAACGCCCCTTGCAGTCGATCTCTGTGCTAGAAATAATTTGTTCTCACGATCTAGAGCGGTTGAGCTTTGAGGTGGAATTCAAAATTTTGCAGCAGTTTTGTTTTCTTGGTGCCAGTGTTGAAAATGTCTTTCAATGGTTTGCGACTCGAATATGCTCTTGAAGGCAGTTCGAATTATGTTGCATGGAAGGATCGCATGGAAGCAGTATTAGAAGATAATGGTCTCAAGGAGTTCGTAGATACGGATGTCCAAAAGCCCACTGATCCTGCTGAAGTCGATGCATGGAAAAAGAAGATGGCGAAGTGTCGAAGGATCCCGTTGGAGGGCGTCAAGGATCATATTGTATCCAGCCTGCATGGAAAGGCTACTCCATATTTAATGTGGAAAGCTTTGACAGATCTATTCCAGAGTAAGAGTGACCAAAGGAAGCTGGCGCTCAAAGATAAGCTCAGGAACATCAAGATGGAGGGATCTCTGACTAAATTACGCATTATTAAAATACCTTGCATCGCCAAAGTCTACCGATCGCATGCTTGGTTTCAAGTGTGTTGGGATCGGTGTGGTTCTTGGACAGCAGTGTGTCATTTCATATGACGGGAGATCGGGATTTGTTCTCAGATCTGGAGGACAAAGATTTGGGTGTGTACATCGAGATGGGCGATGATGGTAGATACAGTGCGACTGGTATCGGTACCATATCCTTTCAGAGGGAGTCTGGTAAACCCTTTGTATTGAAGGATGTCATGCATGTACCTGGATTGAAGAAGAACTTGATCTCTGTGGCGATGTTGGAGGATAAGGGGTATGATGTGGTCTTCAGCGAAGGAAAAGCCTTCCTGCGCAGTAAGACTACTGGAGAGACCCGGAAGATAGGGGTTCGGACCAAGAACCTTTATCAGTTGCAGGTAGATGGCTGCACAGCTATGGCATGCAAAGCGGAAGAAGTGGTGAGCCGGGATGATGAGGGCGAACTGTGGCACAGGAGATTGGGCCACCTTCACCATGGAGCTTTGAAGATTCTGCAGCAGATTTCTACTGGACTTCCTAAGGGCACTCTTGCGCAGTCAGATCAGTGCAAGGGGTGTATTTTAGGGAAGTATGTGAAAGCCACCTTTCACGAGAAGGATAGTCGCGCCACGACGATCCTTGAGAGAGTTCACACAGACGTGTGTGGTCCTTTCTCGGTTGCTTCGACAGCAAAGCACAAGTATTATGTGATCTTTGTTGATGATTTCTCTCGAAAGTGCTGGATCTTCTTCATGCAGAAGAAGAGCGATACATTCGCGAAGTTCTGTGAGTTTAAAGCACCGGTCGAGAAGGAGTCGGGGAAGAAGGTGATTGCTCTAAGGAGTGATAACGGTGGTGAATTCATCTCGGCTGAATTCAAGGAGTTCTGCAGCGCAGAAGGGATTCGGAGAGAGCCCATCGCACCCCATAACCCACAGCAGAACGGGGTGGCTGAGTGGAAGAACAGAACGATCGTGGGTGCTGCACGGGCAATGTTGCATGATTAGGGCCTACCCCTTCACTTGTGGGCCGAGGCATGCAATACAGCAGTGTATGGGCAGAACTGTTGTCCTCACAAGGTTCTTGGCATGAGTACACCAGAGGAGGCTTATTCTGGCAAGAGGCCTGACATTTCCCATTTGCGGATCTTTTGGCTCTCCTGTCTACATGCATGTGACGAAGGATGCGAGAAGGAAGCTGGATCCAACTGCTGAAGTTGGAATATTTGTGGGGTACACCGATACACCTCACAACTATCGGGTGTATGTGCCAGACAGTCGCAAGACTGTTGTGCGACGGGATATAAAATTTCAGGAGGAGAAAGCCATGCAGTGTTCGCTTGAGAGGGAGCTACACTGGCATGCAGATGAGGAGCTGTTAGTTCCTAAGGAGGAGCTTCCGGATGTGGATCAGCCACAAGAGGAGGTTCAGGAGGTGGAAGAAACCACCCAGGCAGCGCCAACCATCAGAGGGCGCATGCGCACTACAGAAGCTGAGCGACTGGCTCGGGATGCAGAGAAGGTTGTAGGAACACCTACAGCACAGCGCAGACAGAGGCAGTCACCGGATCGGTACACTGGATACATGGCTCTTGTGAGTCAATGTGTTGTGACGGAGCCATCCTCTTTTGAGGAAGCCGTGGAGGAACCCGCATGGGTTGATGCCATGATCGAAGAATATGATTCGATCATCAGAAACAATGCATGGGAGATTGTCCCAAGACCGGTTGGGAAATCAGTTGTAGGTTCGCGATGGATCTACAAGGTGAAGCAGGCGGCTGACGGGAGTGTGGAGAAGTACAAGGCGAGATTTGTCGCCCGTGGCTTCTCACAGATCGAGGGGATTGATTATGAGGAGACTTTTGCACCTGTCGCAAGGTACTCTTCCATATGGACGATCCTTGCTCTCTCAGCGCAGATGGGGTGGCACATTCATCAGATGGATGTGAAGACTGCGTTCCTCAATGGAGTTATTGAGGAGGAGGTGTACATAGAGCAGCCTGAAGGTTTCGAGATCTTCAGCATTGAGTCGCATGTGTGCCGACTCAAGAGAGCACTGTACGGGCTGAAGCAAGCACCTCGTGCTTGGTACACTCGGATAGACAGCTACTTCACCGGGCTTGGATTCTCCAAGGGTGAGGCGGATCCAAACCTGTACCAGATTGTGGTGGAGGGGAAGCTGTTGATCATCGTACTGTATGTAGATGATCTGATTTTGACTGGCGATGAGCAGTTGATACTTTCATGCAAGGAGGATCTTGCACGAGAGTTTGAGATGAAGGAATTGGGCATCCTTCATTATTTCCTGGGATTGGAGATTTGGCAGCGCAGCGGAGGACTGTTTGTTTCTCAGGGCAAGTATGCCCGGGAGATTCTCGAGAGGTTCAACATGC
>JAXQQM020085944.1:0-28349 GCA_034641835.2 Pinus albicaulis
AGCGTGACTTGGCACACATTCCAAGGCGGCATTTTCGGCCAGACATTTCGTGACAGTGCGGCAGTTGTAAGCAATGATGCGTTTTCACGGTTTCTAGGCGAAGAGGCCATACGGCAAGGCGATACGGCGGTACGGCGGTATTTAACCCACGAGAAATCGAAATGACTAGTAGGCTGATAGTACGGTGGGTTCTGCAGCATTTTAGCATGTTTTTCGAGGTACGTAACATGACATTTATTCTTTGTTTTGGCACAGAGTTCAAGGTGGCCGTACAGCTGCATTTATTGCAGATTTCTGGGCACGCAAATCGAGAAATCCGTACAGCATTTATTGCTGTTCCTGTTTTGCTGTTTGTGCGTTTTCCGAGACGGTGGTTAAGCACGGAAAAAGAGATAAGTTGTAAAAGTCTGTTTGCTGATTATTTATTTTGCTGAATATTTCTATCACTGTAAAAAGCATTTTTCCAGAAATAAGAAGGAGCTTTCGAACTGGTTTTCCCCAAGAGTTGTAGGGGGTTTTTCCAGGGTCACCTTGACCAAAAATTATTGAGTTATGATGTGTTGAATGACTGTTTGTTACTGCTGTTATTTTATTTCTGCATTTTCAGCATTCTGAAAAATTTCCAGAATTTGTGTTTTCAGCAAATTTATTTTCCAGTTTATTAAATGTATGGATATGGGAAAGGGCATTTAATTATTTTGGAGTAATAAGGCGAAAACTGAAAACCGGGGTGGGAAATAGAATTTTCTACAAAAACACATTGGTATGATTTGAGAGCCTTGCGTGGAATCGGATCAGTCTCAGAGAATGCGTGGAAGTGAGGCCGGCTATTTCAAGTCGAAGTTCTGAAGTATTAAATCAGAGCGTGAACTAAGTTATGAATGGGTATTTCTGGAAGAATTGTTGTTTGGAAGTTTGCTTTGAAAGAAAACGCAATTTCTGTGTAGAAATTGGTGATGCTTTGCGTGAGTAATTGATGGTCACCAAGATGTGGAGCATCAAAACCAGTCTTGCACGGATCAATACAACAGATCCAAGTATTGAATCGAACCCTGAGTTTTGATATTGGGTAGAGGCAGAGTAATCACAGGCAGTGTGTAAATTTATGTAGATGTTCTATGCTTGATGCAACTTTACTTTTACTCCCAATATCAGACAGAAATCACATAAACAATAAAGTAAAATGCTGATAGAACATACCAGTGGATCGATAGAAGACAAGCCAGAAATATATAAGTGTTGGTGCGTTACAGTGGTCAACAGGATGCTTCAACCAACAAAGTCTCAATATGGTCAGCCAACCAACAATGTCACACAACCCTCTAGGACAGCCAAACGGTCAATTCAAAAGTCAACCCAAAAAGTCAACATTGTCAGTCAATGGTCAACACAAACAACATCATCAGCTAGGTCAATGCAGAAAAGTCAAAGTCAATGTCTTGCCTAGGGAATAGTGCCAAAAAATGCAGATTTGGAAAATCGAACTTTTGGGAGAGTTTCAACTTTCAGGGCCTTTTGACCTTGTGTTGACCAAAGTCAACGTGGTCAACGCTGGTCAAAGTTTGCTGCAGAAACCCTAAACCGAAATCAGAAATGTGTTGCTGCTTGGAATTTCCCACGTGTGGAGAGAAGAGCCATCAAGGTCATTGAACTAATCAAATGAGGAGAGAGAAATGTGTTAGTGAAATGTTCTCCAACGTTGACCAATATATATCCATCAGTGAGGGTGTGTGACACAACTGCTGGGGCACAAAACCTTAAGGCCGACCTACACTTATCTTGAATAAATTCAAAATAAATGTTCTGTTCATCAGATCAAGATGATCTTTAGATCAATCTTGCACCTCTCCGAAAGAGGAATCCAATAAAAATATTGGTATCTTCATCTGAGCATCACAACATGGAGTTTGGACCTAGTTGTCCAAAATTAACACTCCCCCTCAACTAGGGAGAACTCCATCCACCTGTACAATCCAAACATCGTGCGTCATCCCGTCGTAACTTGCTTTGCTGGCATCTTTATTTCAGAACAGAAGTGGGTCAGTCACAAAGACATCATTCTCGGCTGACAGATTCAACCCGGAGGTCTGAAACTTCTATAGGACTCACAAAGAGTCTCATACCAACCCGAAGTTGGTTTACTTAACCTGAAGTCAGTTGGAGGTTCGAAACCTCACTATACTTGATCCTAGATCAAGTGGTTGGACCGTGCCATCCTAGATAGAGAGTACGACAATCTTTGATGCGTCCATCAGTATTTGCTACTAATCTCTAGCTTTTCCCACCTCACTGGCCAAATGAGAGGTACTTTCCATGAGCCTTGAACTCAATGGGTAGGATGCATGCGGGGCACAGATAATGAGAGGTGAACCAACTCAAACATCATAACGGTGGGGCAGAAGCACACCAACAAGGTTTGGCAAGCCTAGCACTGTGGTTGCTTATAGCTCTGAGAAGCTATCCCCAAAGCCCCCCAGAGCTCCTAGAGCTCATCGTCCAATAGGACCCTCAGAATAGGGTTGTTCCATGATACCAAGATTCTCACGGAAGGTTAGGAACTTGACCTTTCCCAGGGGCTTTGTGAGAATATCCGCGACCTGCTCATCAGTTCCTATATGGTCGAGCCTTACAGCGCCTTGCTGTACCATATCTCGGATAAAGTGGTACCTGATATCAATATGCTTGGATCGATCGTGGAACATGGGATTCTCGAATAAGCGAATCCCACTTTGGTTATCACAGATTATCATGGTGGTATCTAGCACATGCCCAAACAACTCACTGAAGAGCTTTCGCAACCAGACTGCTTCACAATAGGCCATACTTGCTGCAATGTATTTGGCCTCCGCGGTGCTCAAAGCCACCGACTTTTGCTTCCTGCTCATCCATGATATCGAAGCAGAACCAAGTGTGAAGCAACATCCCGATGTGCTCTTACGATCCACCACACTACCAGCCCAATCGACATTAGTATATCCATGGAGTGTCATGCTCCCGACAGTGTATCTCATTCCATGGTTTATCATGCCCCAAAGATATCTCAACAGATTTTTGGCACCAACCCAGTGAGAGTGATGAGGCTCAACCATATGTTGACTCAAAGTGTTCATTGCAAAACATACATTCGGACGGGTGTTCACTAAGAACATTAGGGCCCCTACGAGTTGACGATACTCAGTAGGATTTGCTAGGATTTCTTAAAGTTGAGCTCCATCGGTGTTGACACAGACTTACAGTCCACCATACCAAATCTTTCAAGAAGCTTCACAATGTATTTTCCTTAAGAAAGGAAAATCTCGCCAGGTCTCTGCCAGATCTCCAGGCCTAGGAAGTAATGCATCAGTCCTAGGTCCTTCATCTCGAACTCTGCAGCGAGCTCCCTCTTGCACTGATGAATGAGAGGGTTAGCACCTATCAGGAAGAGGTCGTCCACATACAGCACCAGAATGAGAGGCTTTTCTCTATCAACCTTGATGTAAAGGTTCGGATCAGCATTACTATGAGTGAAGCCCAACTTCATCAAGTAGCTATCTATCCTCTCGTACCAAGCTCTGGGTGCTTGCTTCAACCCATAGAGGGCTTTCTTCCTCCTGTAGACATGGGTGTCCCGATCCTGGACCTCGAACCCCAGAGGTTACTCCACATACACCTCTTCCTTTATTGCACCATGTAGAAATGCAGTCTTCACATCCATCTGATGAAGACTCCATCCTTGCATAGCAGCAAAGTCTATGATAGATCGGATGGTGGTATATCGGGCCACAGGTGCAAATATATCATCATAGTCTATGCCTTCCTTTTGAGAGAAGCCACGGGCAACAAATCTTGCCTTGAACTTTTCAGCACTTCCATCAGATCCATGCTTGATCTTGTAGAGCCATTTCGAGGTGACTACTGCTTTGTCCTCCAGTCTTGGAACCACATCCCAAACATCATTCTTCATTATGGACTCATGCTCTTCGTGCATAGCATCCTTCTAGACTTGATGCTTTACGACTTCCTCAAAAGATCCAGGCTCAGATTGTACAATAGTACTCATGGCTGCTAGATACCCTTGGTATCTACTCGGCTTCTTGCTTTCACGGAATGTCCCCCTTGGGGCCATATGTCCCTTGGCATCCTCGAGAGTGTCCTTGAGCCATGATGGTCTCTTCCCTATTGAAGGAGGTGGATCAATCGGGTCCATCGGTCCTTCAACATCGGGCATCGTCTCATCCTTCGGTTCTTCTTGATTTCCAAGCCTTGCTTCATTATCTTCCTCAGATCTCGGAAGATTGACTACTTTCCTCAGGGAAGCATCTTCGTCAAAGGTAACATCGTGGCATATCTCCACTTCCCTTTGACCAGGCACATAGACTCTATAAACCTTTGAAGTTTCGCTAGTTTCGCTTTAGCCCACAAACATTCCCTCCTTCCTAGAAGCATCCAACTTGCTCCTCTTCCCCTTCGGCACATGAAAATAAACAGGACATCCAAAAACTCTAAAATGTGGGACGTCAGGTTTCTTACCAGAGAAAACCTCTTCGGGAGTTTTGGAGTCCAGGGCGGAATGCGGGCACTGGTTTTGTATGTACACAGCAGTATTCGCAGCTTCTCCCCATAGAAACTTTGGTAGACCCTGGTCACATAGCATGGCACGGGCAGCTTCCGCAATGGTCCTGTTCTTTCGTTCAACAACGCCATTTTGCTCAGGAGTATAAACAGTTGGGGTCTCCCTCTTGATGCCAGCTTCTCTGCAAAAGTTCTTGAACACGTTCGTCTCATATTCAGTGCCATTATTGGTGCTCAATATCTTGATCTTCTTCCCTGTCAGATTTTCCACCAAGGCTTTGAAGGTACGAAACCACATGAAAGTCTCATTCTTCTTCTTCAAGAAGTATATCCAGGTTTTGCGAGAGAAGTCATCTATGAATGTCATATAATAAGAACATCTTCCTAAGGATGTCATGGCAGCATACCAGACAGATCAAAATGTACTAATTGCAAGACATCATATGTCTTTGTGACACTTGAGGGGAAAGGTCCCCTTGTATGCTTTCCTTCGGCACAACCCTGACATACACCTTCATGATTATTCGAGAATTTGGGCATCCCCGTCACCACATTCCTTGCTTCGGGGAGGGCCTTGTAGTGAAGGTGTCCAAACCTCCAGTGCCATAGTTCAGTCTGTCGGATAGTATGACACGTCATCGCTCCCAGTGGACTTCCTCCAACCTCGTAGAGTGTATCAACTCTAAACCCAATCGTGATAGCTTCCTTGAAACTCTTCTTCCACATGCGCACCTTCCCATCAATGAATACCACATTGAAACCTTTGTCTTCCACGGCTGATATAGACACAAGGTTCTTCTTCAAATTAGGTACATAGAGTACATCCCGCAAGCAAAGGACTTGACCTTGAGACAAGTGGAGGGTCACAGTCCCTGTCCCTTTCACGGGATATGTGGCATTATCTCCAAGGATAATTTCCAGATTAGTATCCTTCTCAACCATATCAGAGAGTGCTTCCTTGAACCCGAGTGATGTGCACCGCCGAGGCACCACTATCTATCAACAAGACATCCATAGTGTCGGGTGGAGATGCAGCAGAGAGGGCAGATACAAGAATGAATTCATTTCTTTTATCAACAACATTTGATTCCTCATACCTGGAATTTCTCGACCTTTTGAAAGGTTGACCATTTCCATCGGAGGGAGCCTTCCCCTTCCACTTGAACCTGTTGTTCTTTTGATTGCAATTCCTTCGGTTGTTGTTGTCATCATCATCAGGAGAATCCTTCTTGAAAGGGCATTCTCTAGCATAGTGACCTGGCTTGTGACAAGTGTAGCACTTGCCCTTCTTTCCTTGGGCCCCTGCTCTTCCTTTGCTCCTTGGACCATGAAAGTTCTTCTTCTTAGAATGAGCAGCGAAAGCAGCATTTCCTTCATTTTCATATTCCTTCATCCTTGTCTCTTCTTGTATGCATCTCGATAATACTTCGTCAAAATCAGGTATGACACTATTATTGAGAATGGTAGTGTTGAATACATGCCATTCGGATGAGAGACCTCTAAGTGTAGTGAGTACCATCTCTCGATCAACTATTGTTTCCCCAATAGCCAGCAGATTATTCCTGATCTCGGTTAGCTTCAGAAGATATGATTGAACAAACTCATCCCTGCCTTTCTTCAGATTCTTCAATTGGTTCTTGAAGAGTAGGACTTGATTTGCATTGTTGGCCTTGAACATGTGGACCAACTTATCATACGTCTCCTTGGATGTGCCCAGCTCATAGATGTAGGCAACCAGACTCTTATGAATTGAGTCCTTGATCATCAGCTTTGCTTTGATTTCCCTTTGTTGTACTTTGTTTTGGCAGCAACAGTTGCATTGGATGGAGGCCCTTGGATTTTACCCTGCACATAGTCCATGACATCTTGGTCTTCCAAATTAAGATCCAATGTCATCTTCCAAGCATGGAAGTCATCCTTCCTAGTTAATTTGTCATCAGCCTTAAAGCCATTGTAGTTTGGGGAACCCATCCTCTTCTTCGGTGATTGCTACAAATTAGGGCTTTGTCTTCACCTCAGCTCTGAAACCATGTAAATTTATGTAGATGTTCTATGCTTGATGCAACTTTACTTTTACTCCCAATATCAGACAACAATCACATAAACAATAAAGTAAAATACTGATAGAACATACCAGTGGATTGACAGAAGACAAGCCAGAAATATATAAGTGTGTTGGTGCGTTACGACGGTCAACAAGATGCTTCAACTAGCAAAGTCTCAATATGGTCAGCCAACTAGCAATGTCACACAACCCTCTAGGACAACCAAACGGTCAACTCAAAAGTCAACCCAAAAAGTCAACGCTGTTAGTCAATGGTCAACACAAACATCAACATCAATTGGGTCAACGTTGAAAAGTCAAAGTCAACATCTTGCCTCGGGAATAGTGCCAAAAAATGCGGATTTGGAAATCGAACTTTTGGGAGAGTTTCAGGTCCTTTTGACCTTGCGTTGACCAAAGTCAACGCTGGTCAAAGTTTGCTGCAGAAACCCTAGACCGAAATCAGAAATGTGCTGCTGCTTGGAATTTCCCACGTGTGGAGAGAAGAGCCACCAAGGTCATCAACCCAATAAGATGAGGAGAGAGAAATGTGTGAGGATGAGATGAGTGAAATGTCCTCCAACGTTGACCAATATATATCCGTCAGTGAGGGTGTGTGACACAACTGCTGGGGCACAAAACCTCAAGGCCGACCTGCACATATCTTGAATAAATTCAAAATAAATGTTCTGCTCATCGGATCAAGATGATCTTTAGATCGATCTTGCACCTCTCCGAAAGAGGAATCCAATCAAAATATTGGTATCTTCATTTGAGCATCACAACATGGAGTTTGGACCTAGTTGTCCAAAATTAACACAGTGTTTATAATGCAAAGTTAAGTGACTGTAAGCTTGGGAAAACGACGGATACATATCAACACCGAGTTGAACAACACTGTGTTGAACAACACCGTAACGATGGCACAATTATGGCAAGCAGATGTGATAGCAGATGAAGGGCAGTTGACAACCCATAGGCGTAGCTAAGGAGGGAGTTCTGTTCCTGAACCAGTGGTTCAGTTCCTGTTCCGAAAGTGTAATTCTTGTTCCGGCAAAAGGATTCCTGTTCACAACTTCAACGTTCTCATACATCCAACAAAGACTGAAGGTAAATGGGCACATGGTTTTGAGCATCAGAGAGTTGATATGCTCATGTGTTCACTCAATTAAGCTCAGGTATTCGACTAGCATAAAACTCAGAAACTTGAATCCTTCCATTCTTATGTAACTAATATGAGGGCAGTTTAATGAAATTGATTAGTGCTGGAAGGGTTGGAGTCTCTATCTTGAGACTTGTAGCCTAGTCGAGGTGTTAAGGCTGCTACTTAGGAGAAATAGACCAGATATGTCATCATCTCTCTAGGTTCATTACCATTAAATCATAGATGCAAGCAATGGGATGAATAACTCATACTATTTTTATCGACGTTTGTCCTCACTGTTGGCTATTGTAGCTTTCAATCTCGTCTTCAATGCTCTGAGCCAAGATCTGCAAGGACACCAACAGACAAATCATCAAAGTACATGATACATAAATGATTTAACATGACCTATGCAAGCGTTCAAGGAATCTTGTTTCAATCATTATAACAACGAATGTGGGAAAGAAAAATGTATTTGTATTAATGAAATATGGAAGTAGATTACAATTGATGCATTGATGTTGTAAAGCTCCTTCCAGCTGTCTTCGCTCCAAGCCTTGCCTTTAAAAGTAGTATGATCATAGGTTGGATACTTTAGCATGATATTGTGGAAGTATGAGAGCCAAAGTTCTTTAAAGAGTAAAAAAAGCCAAACCATTTTCCATGAGAGTCCATTGAATTTATAAACTAGAGAAGGGTAAGAGGAGATAAGAGATGGAGTTTAAGATCCACTTAGGCAGGGATGAGATCCACTATGGTAGGGATGAGATCCACTATGGTAGGAATGTAAACTCATATTCACACTGTATGGAAAGATTCCTCTCCGAGGCTTCTTTAATAGAAGCTTCTTGTTCCTTTTTAATTTTTACCCATGTTAAAAGACTGATGCAACATGTATTACAACAACTTGTGTCGATGACACAATTCCTTAGCTATGAAACTACATCTTTGCAGCTATAATGGTGAAACCTGCGTCAGCCTTCAAAAATATGGGTTTTAAAGGTATTTTCATAATATTCTCATATTCCATAGAGAAATATTTCTTCCATCTTCTTTAGGGTTTGGTGGCAATGATACTTTGGATAGCGAAGGATAGGGGTACAACATCATTTGCCATAGATGCGACAAACTAATGTTTAACATCCCTGTTACCTATCCACGTACATGGGTAATCCTAAGATACATTTTTTTTCCTTTGATGCAACTTGGTAGTCAATAGCCCCCACAATGATCCACAAATACTCAGCCTTAGATGCCTCTCACCCATTCTCCAGTCTGTACATTCATTTGTCTAGCATACTCATCCTATGGAAGTGGGTCATCTATGATGAAGTACATTAACCATTTTTGTGTGCAAGAGCTTTCATTTAATCTATTCGAAGATGGATCACAAGTTGAAATTGGATTATCGACCACTTTGGGTTTTTGTGCTTGTTCCCTTGTTTCACCTTGATGGTTATCATTTGCCTCTAGTCCAATATGCCCTTCCTTAGGGTCTTTCTTTCAATGTCTAGGAAGGGTACAAATAAGTGGCTCCAATTATGGTGTCATTCCACGTTATTCATACTTAACACTCGTCATTGCTCCCCTTATTTGTTCTCCCATCTTTTGATTGGTTGGTGTTAATTGATCGTATTGGTTCCTTGTATACGACGTCCTATGAGAAGAAGGGGTTGGAAATACTCAAAGTTGATGCAATTGTAAGAAAAGGAGAAGTATAAGCGAAAGGTTAAATTGCAAAAGATTACAAAGGATGTCAAGTAGTCAAAAGAAAATTATAGCTTTGAGCTCTACCCCCTTTTATATAGCCACTCATCCGAAGAGTATCCAGGCATATTACAACTATAAAAGCAAAAAGAGCTCTCAAAGCACATCCCTACCTTATGAAGCAATAAATTCCCCATCATTAAAGGGGAAATTATATCATCATTATTGCATGATAAATCAATGAAGCTTGTTAAACTATCTAAATCAAATAAAGAAAAAGGAAAATAAAGGGGCTTGGGAAAACAAAGGCGAGGGAAGGTAACTCAAGTAGCTAAGTGCTCCCTCAACAGAGGCGCTCATTGATAATAATATATAACCTAGTATAAGACTATGACACCTTTTTGTGAAGTAAACCCCAAGCCATATCACCTATCACTTGCACCTATCATACGAAAGGGCCAACATAGGAATTGTTCTTCCCCTTGGGGTTGGAAGCATCTTATAGGCTTTTTGCTGCACAAACTAGCAAGCCTTGTGAATAGGCAAAAGCTAGAGGGCACAACAACACCTTGGGACAAAGGCCACTGTCACCATAACCTATGTCCCCTTCTCTTCTCGGATTTTCACAGATGGAAGGAGTTCTAGTATCCCTCACTTGTGATAGATGTATCTAGGGAAGATTTGAAGTGAGGCAAGGAGGCTCATTCACTTGAAAGTTTTAATAAAAGTGTGAGCTTAGGGAGAAGCTAGGAAGACTTTCCAAGAAAAACCCCTTGAAAGGAAGACTACATGAGACCTAGGGTTAAGATATTTAGCGATATATGAGCTCATCCAAGGTCAAGGTAGGCAAGAGAAAAGACTATGAATGGTATACTTCAACAAGTACTAAAGCTCAAACCTTGAAGAAATCCCCAAGTTGAAGGATTAGCTTCTAGGGTTCCCACCTGGTGTAAATAGCTAGGGCTTCAATTTTATGAAGATTCCACCCATGGAATTCTTTCAAGACTCGTGGATGCTTATAGGAGACGCTGAGGAAGAGTCTTATCTAGACAGAATTCAAAACACACTCCTCTATTTGAATTCGCACCAAGCCCTAGAGAGACCTCCTTATCCTTAAAGGGATGAGGAAAAGAGGCAAGAAAGAGGTGAAGCGAGAATGATTTTTCGAGTATATTGTGATCACCAAGGATATAAGGCCCAGTGCCTACCTATTGGGAGAATTGGAGTCAAGGATAAAGTTTAAACCAAGAAATGGCAACTCGCCCTTTAAGGAGGCCTAAAGAAGCAACTTCACTATCTATGGATGCAACGACACAACAACTTTAGACTTTTATATTTCTATGACACTTATTATGGAGTTTCAAGGATGCAAATGCATATAACCCTCTAGGAACATTCATTCATTCATCATCTTATGAGTAACACATGCAAAATTTCCAATAGCTTCAATGTTCTAACAAAATTTCATTAATGAGGGCACATTAAAGACCATAAGACAAGATTCCATGCATTAAACATTCATTGGATTAGAAATATAGCATTAAAAGGCACTTACAAGACAATGGAAAATATATCCATCCATAAAAATACGAAAGAGAAGATCCAAGAATGATAGAAAAATTATCCAAATATCATAGTTCATCAATAACATCTAAATTCGTCCTTACTGCCGGTCCAAAATTCTCAAGAGAGAGATCGAAGATTCAAGTGATCATGGTTAGAATGAGGTTAGGCCTCATCTATTTATATGTGGTCAAACAGTTCAAAAATGAAAAGACAAAGCCCCTCCAACGCTTAAAATGTTTAGTAACCCACCCATGGTTACAAGCCAACCATGATAGCTCATAAAATAAATAGAATAAGCCTTCTTAGGGCTACACTAGGCTGACGTGGAGGCCTAAAAAATACTGAACAAGAGGGGGATGCCCTCCAAATGCTGCAAAACACTTCCAAACCCCAATTTGGGCTTTGTGGGCTCCAAATGTGTCTCATGGGTCTCCAAATGGCTCAAGATCAATTCGATGCTCCATTAATGAAGGCTAGAAGATGACACATGCCCTGCCATATCTTGATAGGAAAGACAAAGCCTCCTCTAGGCCCTGGATCAACTTCTAAGCTATGTTGCTAGGAAACGTGGGTTAGGGGACGGGGATGGGTATGTCATTTTTTGAAACAGGGTGCATGGGTTCATCATGGGTATATTATAATTTATAATTTTTATATATAATATATAAATATAATAATATTATATTTTATAAATTATAAATTATAATATATATGAATTTGTATATATTTTCAACTTTAAACAAGAAAACTAAAATATTTATGATTAAATTTTAATTCCTCTCTGTAACGGTAATACAAGTACTACTCAGTAGTTATAAAAAAGTTTGATGTTGTTTATGATCCTCATAGTTGGGCTTGGGTCAAGTTTTATGGATCCTGTAAAAGGGTAAATTTCTGAATTTGCTGAAAGAATTGAGGCAAGCCTTAGTTGGTTCTTTGTTCATAGGATTTTATGATTTATCATATTTCTTTTAAGTTTTCACAAGGTAATAATAAGTAGGCTTCAAATGGAGTGGAATTCTACTTTAATTTAAATATCCAATTCAGACTCTCCATGCCGATTTTGGAGATATCTCACACTTCCTCATTCACGGCAGTAAACATCAAATTTTCGCATTTTTTAAACTATAAACATCTACCATTTAAGTGTGCAGTTTATATTTTGATGTCATTTCTTAAGCAAAAATGTTTTTTTTCTGTTGAATATAAGTTATAACAGTTCACAAAAGGCGTGAATACCTCCCTTTGCCGCCTTCGTCTGCTCCCTCCCATCCTCTGCATGTATACCTCCCTCCCGTACTCTGTCGCCTCCCTCTGCTTGTATTGCGTGAATGAATGCCTCTGTCCCTGTATATTCTGTCCTTTGACCCTGCGTGAATGAATGCCTCTGCCGCCGTAATACCTCCGCCTCTCGTCCTTGCTTGAATCCCTTCGCCTCTCCGTCGAATGGATACTTCGGCTTCTCGTCCCTACTTGAATATCGGTTGAACGAATACCTCAATGAACTCTTCCTTGGGTCGAACGAATGAACTCAATGAATGGCCTCTCGTCCCTACATCGAACGAATGAACTCAATGAAATGAAGTGAAGTGAGAACTTAGTTTAGGTTTAGACTAAGTATTTACGATTTACATTTTGATTTCAATAGTTAAAAATTTTAATTTTTTTAATTCAAAGTTTTAATTTGTAATTTTGTTAAAACTTAATATTTATTCAAATTTAATTTTAGTTTTTAAATTTCAATAATTTTTTCTTTTATAAAAAAATCTAGTTAAAATCGGTCATCGAGAACCCAAAGAACCCGATTTTCGGGTTCTAAGTACCCATCCTCAGGGTTCTTCGTACCCATTAAGGCAGAAGAACCCAAATTATTTTTTTGGAGAACCTGGTTCTTCACAAAAGAACCCAATTTTTTTTTGGAGAACTCGCTTCTTCTGGGTTCTTCTCAGAAGCACCCGTACTCGAATCCGAGACTTGGGTTCAAGAACCCGGGACGGGTTTGAGAACCCCACCCCCAGGTTAGGGAACCCGTGCAACATAGCTTCCAAGTGTCGGGTGCAATGTGTAGCCGACTGAGCAACATGGTCCAAGTGCATCATCATCTTTGTATAACTGGGGCACGAACAAGCAATGTGGTGGTGCTGAAGAAGGCCATCGTGTGGCAATCAATGCTTTGCATGGCTGGAGGCCCATAACTCTCAACGCTCACCCCACAAGTGCCATTATGACCCTCTGGAGGGTTTGGATCCCGTATAGGGAGGCCAAGTCCAAGATAAAAACCCACCTACAATCTTGTATATTATCCAATGCGCCTCCTCATGTTCCAATACAATAATTCATTCGTGCAATTGAGTAAATAAGCTTGCTAATGAAGGAAAAAAGTGGACACTTATAGTGGATTTCCCTTCCAAATGGGCTTTGAACATGTATTGGTGTTACCTTGTTCGACAAGAGGTTAATGAAGGACCCTATTATGTGGTTTCAACCTCTACGGGAATAACAAGTCCGTGATACATCCATCAAATGGTAGGTGTCATGTGAGATAATGATGGAACAAAGTGGGGCAAAGGGGAGGCTCCAAGCCACATGCCATGGTATAAGGGTAGCTATGATGAGGGAGGCCCATACCTTGGGTGTATGAATGTAAGAGGGAGCATCTGTGGTACATGAGTTACCTCGACCTTTGTTTTTCCACCCTTCCTCATTTGCCTTTTGCCTTTTATTGATTCTTCTTCATTTTACTACTTGAGGCTCAAGGGGATGAGAGCATGATCTATAAGATATGATAGTGATTACCCCCTTAAGGTGGGGTAGTTCATTGCCCACCAGGGGTTGGGACAATCATGGGTTCTTTAATGACACAGGGAGCACTCATATGGGCCCTAGGAACTAGGGTGATGGCCATAATGATAGTGGGTAGAGCTCATGTTTGGCTTTTTCCCATGTGCTAAATTTTATTGTCCCAACCATCTTTTGCAATTTGTGGTACATTTCTTGTTGTATGTGGCCATATTATGCTTTTATCTTTCTTTTTAGCTACATCAACCTCTGGGGCATCGTTCCAGGCCCGACCTAAGGTGTGGGCAAGGGGAAGGGGGAGGCTAGCACCTTGTGGATCAAATGGACAAATGTAGACCCAGATGGGGAAAATGTGAAAAGGGCTTGTATGAGTGGAGGGGAGTGAGATATATGGTATCAGGGAGTGGGACCACACAACCAAAATCAGAGTTTCCCATGTAGTGACACTCCTAAAGCTAGTAGCGAATAAAGGAGATCCCATCGGACTAGGATATAGGATTAACCCCCCAGTTGAGGCAAGGGAACAAGAGTACAATCAAAGCCCTTTCTTTCCGCTGAATCCCCCCACTAAGCCATGCCCAAATGTGCCCAAGAAAATCAAGCATAAATACCCAATTACATAATGAAAAATCATACCTTCGGGGTTGGATGGCCCACCTTAAACATATGATCATAACAAATGAGCGAGGGCACACAATGGCTGGCTTAGGTGGCGGAGAATAGTAGCACATCGAGCTATTTGGTGGCTACAAGGGGCTACTGGCTGAAGAAAAATCTAGGAGAAAATTTCTCTTATAGGGGTCACCCACTAGTGGTGGGTAACAAGGCTCATGTGATAACCCTTCCATACCCAAGTTTGGTAACTTGTATATAATTGTAAGCTGGTAAGACATTTGAAGATGATACTTGTGTTAAGTACTTTGATGACTTTGACATTAAATATGGCCACTTTGATGCTCATATGTTTCTTGTACCCATGATGTTGATCTCACTTGATTCCTTGAGTATGTGATGGATGATTTTTCAAGGTGCAACCATGATCCCTAAAGGGATGATATGGTTCTTCTCCAACACTTCAGATGATGTCTGGTCACTTCAACATAGGACATTGGGCACTTTTTGAAGAGTGTTGACGATGAGGTTGACTTGGCACAATTGATGAAAACCTTCCCTGGCCTCAGGACCTTAGACATTGAATTTCTAGGCTAGGATGTTGACTTGGAGAGTTGGTGCACCTTTGAGATTGCACGATGCCCCTAGATTGGTATTGTACCTTTTTGATGGAGATTGCTGTTATCTTGATGATGATTGATGAGGATAATGACTTGGATGATGGACCCCTTTGTAGGGGGGATTGCACCTTTTACTATGATGATGTCGTGCCTTAGTTTGATGATGTCACCCATATGCTACATAAGATGATGACATAGGTCTTTTGGAGTGTGAAGTTGGGGCTTGAGAGGGCTATTTTGGTAACAAGGCACCTTTTGGAGGGTATGTTGCTCACAGTTGTTTGATGATTGAGGTTTATTCCCTTGCCATTTCATCATTTTGGCTATATTTGGGAGTTGGCCCGATGACCTTTTCTCCTTGTGTCATGGATTTAGTACTTTTTAGGGATTTTAGCCTAATTGTGAGCCTAATCGCATTGTTACTCTATTATAAATAGGTGAGCGATTTCCTTGATTGTGGATTGTCACACTTGGGTCATACATTCTCTTGATTAGTGATTCTTCTTTCTTATGCACTACAGAGGTCTAGTTGAGTGACTTCTCTTGGCTAGAATTGTGATGTGATGTGATCTCCTTTTATGGATTCTTATGGTTTTTCTTGAATGTTGTATGGTAGTTTTTTGTGTTATCTTGGTATTAAGTTCCATGGGATGAATGTCCTTTTGCTAAGTTAGCCTATCTGGTATTTGCTTCATTGTCCCTTGTTGAGGTAAACCCTTCCTCCAATTTGAGGAATAGAGATATGGTTTTCTTTCCATTAATCATTTGGAAAACTAAGAACCTAAATCTCAAACCCTAGGGTAAGTTACCTTATTTTCCCAAGTTTGTTTGGATTTTGTATCACTCCGAGGAAACCATAAAATTGTTTGTAACCTAAATTCCATATGCCCCCGATAGAGAAGGCACTAGTCTCCATCTCTCTTGTGCCATTCCTTCAAAATACAAAAATTGTTTTTCTTTTTATTTCATGGTAAATTACAATTAAATTATAGTAATTCTTATATTTTCAATATTCATTGACTTGTTGATGTATGTCCTAGGGTTAGACATTGAGTAAAAGTGCATTAGAGAAGCAAATTTGAATTTTTTCATGCATTTTTATCCATTTTCCAGGGGTTTATTGTCATGGTTTTATTAGTTGTTTTGTGTCTTATTATGCATCAAAATTTGCTATAATTGCCCCTAGTTTACTCTCTAATTTAGCATTCATTTTTCATAGCTTATTCACGATTTTCACAGTTAAATTTGCTGCTATCATAAACTATTATTTTGCTGCAATTTATTGAGTTAAAACCCTAGTTTATAGCAACCTTGAATAATCTTTGGTTTGGTGTGTTGGGAAAACCTATTTGAGACTCTTTAGGCCAAGATTAGCCTTTAGATTGGCCTTGTTGCTATACAAACTAGCAAGTCTTGTGGAGAGGCAAAAGCTAGAGGGCACAACAACACTTGGGACAGAGGGCCACTGTCACCACAGCGTAAGTCCCCTACTCTTCTCAGATTTTCACCAACGAGAGGAGTCCCAATATTACGCGCTTGTGATAGATGTGAATCTATGATATGTTCTAAGTGAGGCAAGGTAGCTCATTCAATGGAAAGATTTAACAAAGGTATGACCTTCCAGAGAAGTTAGTAAGACTTTCCATGAAAACCCCCTTTGAAAGTTAGCTACATGAGACCTAGGGTTGAGATGTATAATGAGATATGAGTGTATCCAAGGTAAAGGTAGATAAGAGAGAAGGCGATGTATGATCTACTTCAACAAGCACTAAAGCAAATGCCTTCAAAGAATCCCCAAGTTAAAGGATTAGCTTCGAGGGTTCCCTTTTGATGTGACAACTAGGGCACCAAATTTATGGAGAATCCACCGTGGGAATCCCACAAAACTTGGTGATCTCTAAAGGAGACAATAAGGAGGAATTCTATACAAGCAAAATTCAAAATGCCTTCCTCCAATAGATTTTGCACCAAGCCCTAGGGGAGCCTCCTTATCCTTAAGGGGGCGAAAATCAAAGGTGAAAAGAGAGATAATTTTCGTTTTTGAGTGATCACCAAGGATTTAAGATCAGTGCCTAGCCATTGGGAGGTATGGAGTCAAGGATAATCTCAATTTGGGCAATTCACTCTTTTAAGGAGACTGAATGGAAGCAGCTTCACTACCCCTTTAGATATTTATACTACTTCTTTGACGCTTGTTAATGGAGTTTCAAGGATATAAATGCAATAATCCCCTAGGAACATTCATTTATTCACTATCAAATGAGTAATACATGCACAAATTTCCAATAGTTATAACTTCAAACAAATATTCAATAACTAAGGCATACCAATAGCCATGAGACATTATTCCATGCATTAGACATTAGCAAAATAGAAAAAATCATCATTAAATAACACTTACAAGATAGTGAAGAAGATATCCATCCACAACAATGCCAATTAGAATCTCCAAAAAAGACAACGAAAATATCCAAACATCAAAATTCATCCATAAACACCCAAATCCTTCTCCAAAATTACAGGTCCGAAAATCTCTAATGAGGTATCGAAAATCCCAAGTGTAATGGTTTAGGATGAGACTAGGTCTCACCTATTTTTACAAGTTTTACGAGTTCAAATTACAAAAGGCAAAGCGCCTTTACATGCCTAATGTGCTAGGTAACCCACCCATGGTTACAAGCCAACCATGATAACTTCAAAAATAAATTAACTTTCCCTCCTAAGCCAACGCAAGGCTGATGTCATGCATGGGTGAAGGCCTAAAGGGGCAGCATTGAGGTCTCTTGTGCTAGAAACGTGTGAGAGGACCTCAAAAATCATGATGAAGAGGGTGGTACCCTCCTAGTGCTGCAAAAAATCTCCAAACCTCAATTTTGGCTTTGTGGGCTCCAAATGGGTCTCCAAGTGGCTAAAAATCAAGTCGATGCTCCATCAATGAGTACTAGAAGATGACACATGCCCTCCCATGTCTCCCTAGGAAAGACGTAACCTCCTTTGGGCCTTGAATCAACTGCCAAGTGTCAGGTGCAATGTGTAGTCGAATGGGGCAACCTGGTCCAAGTGCATCATCATCTCTAAATAACTGGGGCACAAACAAGCAAATGGTGGTGCTGAAGAAGCCAATGGTGTGGCAATCAATACTTGATGAAAACCCACTTGCAATCCTGTATAAGATCTAATGCGTCCCATCACCTTCCAATACAATAATTCATTAGTGTAATTGAGTAAATAAGCTAGTTAATCAAGGGCAGAAATGGACACATCATAGTGGGTTTCCATTCCAAAATTGGGGCTTTGAACATGTATTAGTGTTACCTTCCTGGGTAGGAGTGGTTAATGAAGGACCCTATTAGGTGGTTTTAACCTCTTAGGGATTGACAGGACCAAGGTAAACCCTTCAAATGGCAGGTGTCATGTGAAATAATGGTGGAACAAGTGGGGACAAAGGGAAGTCTCCAAGCCACAAGCCAAGGTACAAGGGTAGCTATAATGAGGAAAGCCCACATCTTGGGTATATGAATGCAGGAGGGAGTAATCATGGTACATGAGTTACCTCGACCTTTGTTTTTCCACCCTTCTTAATTTTCTTTTTGCCTTTTATTGATTTTTCTTCATGCTACTACTCGGGGCTCCAGGGAATGAGAGCATGATGTGTAAGATATAACAATGGTTACCCCCTTAAGGTGGGGTAGTTCATCACCCACCAGGGGTTGGGACATTCATGGGTTCTTTAATGATGCAGGGGGCACTCATAAGGGCCCTAGGAACCATGGTGATGGCCATAATGATAGGGGGTAGAGCTCATGTTTGGATTTTGCCCATGTGCTAAATTTTATTGCCCCAACCATCTTTTGCATTTTGTGATACATTTCCTGTTGTATGTGGCCATATTATGCTTTTATCTTTTTTTTTAGTTGCATCAACCTTTGGGGGCATTGTTCCAGGCCTGATCCAAGGTGTGGGCAAGGGGAAGGGATGCTAACACCTTGTGGACCCAATGGACAATTGTGGACCCAGATGAGGAAAATGTGAAAAGGGCTTGTAATGAGTAGAGGGGAGTGAGATATATGGTATTAGGAAGCGGGACCATGCAACCAAAATCAAGGTTTCCCATGTAGCGCCACTCCTAAAGATAATAACTAATAAAGGAGATCCCATGAGACTAGGATTCAAGATTAACCCCCCATTTGAGGTAAGGGAACAAGAGTACAATTAAAGCCCTTCCTCCTTCGAAGACTCCCAATAATCCATGCCCAAGTGTGCCCAAGAAAAACAAGCATAAACACCCAATTACACAATGATACATCATACCTTTGGGATTGGATGGCCGACCTTCAAACATACAATCATGACAGATGAGCCAGGGTGTTGGACTGTATTAATCACTTTTAAATGACTAAGACGGTACACATAAATTATCGACCATGGACGTTTTTTATTTCAATGGTAGTTGCATTGTCTGTGTCGATACACCATACCAGAAGCGGAAATAAAACAAGAAGAAATTGTTGTTGAACCAATTGCTGAAACTAACACTCATGCAGGAATAAAAGGATCTACAAGAATGTAATCAAACTTCAGATAAACCAGTGTCTAGCACACCACACACTAACTACACCAGCTGGTACCTCTAATTGGATCTGTGTAACATCACAATAAATACCTGGAACTGAAGCAGATCTACTTATAGCTGACACAACAATTACGACACTCCACGAATATGCAGAAATAAATATATGATATAATACAACTACCATACCACTACAGTCCCTGCTAAAGAAGAGGACCCTTCCTCCCTAGCAGGGCACAGGAAGAAATGAAAACTAAATGAGAATTAGATCAATCAAAACATGTAATGGCAACAACACGATATTCTGTATTATGATGATAAAAATTTACAAAGTCAAAATGGCGATATTGTTCTGTGCTAAAAAACCCCCTGACCTTGAAGGTCCGAGTGTTTATATAATAATTACATATCCAGAAAATGAGGAACATATCAGTCATGAGAATCTCCCGATTCTCATGCTGATCGAAATAAAGTAAATACAGTTACAACCGATTCCATCAATAAAAGTCCTGAATGGGAAAGCATTGATTTCAACCAAAACTGCCTGAAGCTGTTATTCTAAATAACAATACATGATAACTCCTACAACTGTCGTTGGAATGCGACAGCTGTAGCGTAACAACTTTCGAAGACAGATCAACATCCAGAATTTAGAAATACGCAAACAACAACGCAACTGTAGCAGCAGTTTGTAGCAGCGGATCTATAACAACATCGCAGTGTAACAACAAAGGATGTGACAACTAAGGTGTTGACTCTGCGTGTGGTAGCAACGCTATGTAACAAGATGCTGTAGCAGCATGCTTCCAACTGGTTCTACGCGTCTGTATGTCCCACGTCCCTGTGCCTGAAATAATATTTGAAAGAATAGCGAAAAGGCCAAAGAACTTCTCCCAATGTTCATCTCAGTTAGCCACAAAAAAGGAACAATACATCATAATAATTAACGAGAATGGCAAGGTAATGAAACAAGGTAAAGTTATGCTGTTTCAGGATAAATGAAAGGAAAGGGTGTTAAAATTGGACAACTAGGTCCAAACTCCGAGTTGTATTGCTCAGATGACGATCCCAATATTCTTATTGGATTCCTTTCGGAGAGTTGTAAGATGGATCTAAAGATCATCTTGATCGGATGAGCGAGAACATGTACTTTTGAATTTATTCCACTTATGTGCTAGGTCGGCCTAGAATAAAATATAGACTTAAATGTCTTAAAGGACGTGTCACACACCCCCAAAGATTCCTATATATTGGAGAGACTTAGAGTTCATTTGACACACATTGTGGTGGAGGAATTCTCTCTCTCTAGATAGCGTTGGAGCTGTTATATATATGGATTGTTCTTTGTTTGGGTTGTTCTGGGTTATGTGTGACACATTTGGCTGAATGACCTATTGGAGACTTTGCTGGTAGAAGCATCCTGTTGATCACCATAACGACACCATTTATTATCTCTGTTTTGGCTTGTCTTCTATCGATTTATTAGTATGTTCTATCTTCTTTAGTATTGTGCCCTAATCTGAAATGGCATAGAACATTTTCAAAAATTAACATGGTATCAGAGCTTAGGAGAAGACGAAGTCCAATTTAAGTTACAGTTACAGAAGGTTGCCACCGTGTTTGAGGGCAGATTGCATGCTGATTAAGGACTGTCTTATGGGCGGTCTATCTCTAAAAGAGAATGCCGCAAGCCACTTTAATGCTTTCCGCAGAAAACAAAGGGGGCATTAAGGAGTAATCGATCTCAAACACAGTTGTTGTAAAAGCAAATAAGGGTGACGTAAGGCTGTGTGGTTGGCCGCAGGCCATACCACCACAGCAAATGGCAACACATATTTCTTTTTAAAAACGCTGGAGGTAATAGCGCAGGGCAGCGTATGTAACCATGCTATCAATTGGAATCATGCTAGGGATGCTACTCATGAAGCACATTATCCTGCGGACGGGGAAACATCTCATCGCATCACGGACGAGAAGGCACCTCATCTCATGGCGTGTCGACCAAATTCGATGATGCGATTTCAGCGCAGCGGAAGCATGGTGTATGTTTTATTGTGATTCAACATATTGGTATCGTGGTTTCATTCGTTGCTCATTTCTATTAGTGTCGTGATTCTTGCAGTGAATTTTCGGGTTTTCCGTCAAAGGATTCACTTGATTGACTGTCTGATTTCCGTCTTCTGTCAGAAGTACACACACTGCTAATATTATTAGTAGATTTGGTCTGCATACAAAGAACATCAAACCGAGCATTAAAATTTGAGGTTTCGTCGCTCGACATTTACAGTAGTGAAACGAATTGTGATTTTTTATATGATTTTCTGGAAATTGACCTGTGGATAAGTGTGGATAGGTTTCGCGTGATTCTGTTTTGAAAACGAACAGTGACTCGGGCTCTAGAGTTTAAGGAATTGCGGATTAAGGTTCACGGCTGTGGATCGGATGTTCTGCGTATTATCCGTCAGGCCAATATCGTGGCCGGCGATGGCTCCTCGACGATCGTGGTCGTTGCCGGGGCGTGGTCGTGGTCTTGAAGCAATTCAAGCATGCGTCCGAAGTTTTCTCTTTAGCTGTTGACGTTGTTTTTTGAATGGCCCTACGAAGTCCGATATCATGGAATTAAGGAAGACTCAATAAAATTTAAGGTTGCCGTTGCAACTGTAGGGTGTCGCGGCCCTTTAGAAAGAATTCTGGGTAGTGTTGGAAGTCTCAGATTGGAATGAAACCAGTTTCAAGTTTACCCTCATCTGTGGGTACATCAGTTTGAAAGAATGACAACATTAGCCGTTATACTGAGAGCTTCTGCTCTTCCTATTCAAAACATCATTTGCTTGTTTTCACAGAGAAAAAGGCATTAAATTAATTTTTTTTTAAAAGAATGAGTCTCTGACCGCATTGTCTCGAAGGATTTGATAAAAGAGATGTAACAGCGTACTGCAGTGAACATGTTCTGGAATGATGCAAGCAATTTGTAGATGAAGCCCATATTTATTTTGCTTAGGGTTAGGTTTTCTTCCAACCGAACTCTTGGGAAACGAAAGTCGCAGCCCTTACCAAGCCTGTAGCTGAAGATTGAGGGTTGTTCTATGCCCAGATCAACCGTAAAGAAGGCAAGAAGCCCTTCAAAGGAAGGCCGCAGCAAGTGAAGGAAAGCCATTGTTATTTAAAGGCCGTGTTTTAAGTGTTGCGTGAAGAAGTTTGAATATAAGTGCAGACAAGGGATGCGTATAACAGTGTTTAGATGTTGGACGTGACATCATTAAAGTGCGGATTAAAGGCTACCAACAGCAGTTAAGGTCTGCCCAAAGGTAAGCTCAGATCTGCTCTATGTCGTTTTAATGCCCATTTTATGTCCTGTTTGGGACTCAAGGGTAGTTGAAGCTACGATATTCTGTGGAAGACTGTTGGAAGACTGTTTCTGGGAAAGAAAACCACCATGTCTAGGCCGTAGGCCTGAAGGTGGCATTTTGAAGGCCAAATTAAAATAGAGGTGCCTTCTCTCATCACAAGGCCACTGGGGATGCAAGGGAAAGAAGTTGCATCATTTGAGGTATGTTTTGGATTGGATCGTGTGGCTAAATCTTTGCCCATGATCATTCTTTAGAGACTGCCTCATACCCTGAACTTCAGCCCATTCATAAGGCACCTTGCCTAGCCTGCAGTTTCAGAAGGCTGTCCAATGACTGGTTAAGTGGATGGTGCAGTCTGCGAAATAACCTAACAGAAAACTACATCAGTGTACTGCAGTTTCAGTAAAGCCTTTGGATTATTGGACAGTCTCTGCAAACCATCAGGGACAGAAAATAAATAAGTTTTTCATTCAAATTGTCGAATGTAAAGATTCCGGGCATAGTCTATATGATGTGCACTTATGACTGTGCTAGATCTGCATAGCTGAAAAGAATCTCTGACATGAAGAAGGGTAAATTTCTGTGTTTGGAACATCTGTATGATCGGTTCCCAAATCTGTGAAATTTAGGAGACAAATTTCCGAACTGAGATCTGGAGACTTGAAGCCCTAGATCAATCAAATATTAACTGTAAATCTGAAATTAAGAAGCAGCGTTGGATAAGATGCCAAATGTAGTAGATGAAGCTCTCAAGTGTAGAATTATGAAAGAAGGAATCATGTTTGGATTCCTAGTTCTGTGGGTCACAGTAAAGAGGGCTGTTTGAGGAAGCTCCTGCTGCCCTGCAGATCTCCTCAGAATAACAGGACTTCTAACACAAGCTGAGGCTTGTTGATATATTCTCCCTGTTGGACAGTGACATAGATAGACACCTATGTAGTAGTAAGCATGTGACAGTAGCAGTCTCACATTGGAGCGTAATGGTAAAATGTGTTTCGGCAACTTTCAGACACATTGTTGGAATCTTGAACCATGATCAACAAAGCCTGTTGGATGCCTTTATCTATGGGAGATTAAGTCACCTTTCCAAGTTGGTGTCTAGGATGACCTCATTTAAAATAGATGTCTTCTCTCGAGAGAGAAGCTGACATTAAAAGGGAGAATACAACTGTATATGCTCCTGAGCGGATCCATTGCTGAACGAAAGAAGATCCTCATGACTCAGGACATATGGCTTCAGAGGGGGAAATTCCGGAGGAAAATCAAGAAGCCATATAAATACCAGGAGTATCTAGTCGCCATATGAGCCTAGATCATTTGGAGAAGCTGTAAAGTATCTAAATTTGCAAGGATACAAGGGTGATGTATGGGATATGGTTCCTAGACCACAGATCAAAGTTGTTGTCACCTCGATATAAGATTAAGCATGGATCTGATGGAAAAATGTGTCGCCTAAAGGCACTGATTACTATTGAACCTATAATCTATTATTTCCCTTGCTGCTACGCAAGGACGAAATCTCCATCAGATGAACGTAAGGATCGCATTTCCGCATGGTGCGATAAAGGAAGAGGTGTATGTAGAGCAACCTCTGGGGTTCGAAGTCCAAGATAGCGACACCCATGTCTGCAGGTTGAAGAAAGCCCTCGACGAGCTAGAGCAAGCACCCTGAGCTTGGTACGAGAGGATAGATAGTTACTTGATGGCGCTGGGCTTCACTCGTAGTAATGTTGATCCGAACCTTTACTTCAAGGTTGATAGAGAGAAGCCTCTCATTCTGGTGTTGTATGAGGACGACCTCTTCCTAACAGGTGTTGACCCCTTCATTCATCAATGCAAGAGGGAGCTCACTGCTGAGTTCGAGATAAAGGACCTAGGACTGATGCACTATTTCCTAGGCCTGGAGGTCTGGCAGAGACCTGGCGAGATTTTCCTTTCTCAAGGAAAATACATTGTGAAACTTCTGGAAAGATTTGGTATGGTGGACTGCAAGTCCGTGTCAACACCAATGGAACTCAACTTCAAGAAGTTGAGTGGCAGCGCTGCTGGGCCCATATTGTCAAATCCTACTGAGTATCGTCAACTCGTAGGGGCCCTGATGTTCTTAGTAAACACCTATCCAGATATATGTTTTGCAGTGAACAATTTGAGTCAACAGATGGTTGAGCCTCATCACTTTCACTGGGTTGGTGCGAAGAATCTTCTAAGATATCCTCGGGGCACGATAAACCATGGGCTGAGATACACTGCCAGGAGCGTGACACTCCTTGATATATTGATGCCGATTGGGCTGGCAGTGTGGTGGATCACAAGAGCACATATGGATGCTACTTCACATGTAGATCTGCTTCGGGCAGGAAACTAAAGTCGGTAGCCTTAAGCACCGCTGAGGTCAAATACATTGCAGCATGTATGACCCGTTGTGAAGTCACTTGGTTGCGAAAGCTCTTCAGTGAGTTGTTCGAGCATGTGCTAGATGCCACCGTTATCCTTTAACCAGAGGGGGATTCATTTGTCATAGAATCCCGGGTTCCACGATCGATCCAAGCATGTTGATGGCTGGTACCACTTTATCCGGGATATGGTACAGCGAGGCGCCGTAAGGCTCGATCATAGGAACTGATGAGCAGGTCGCGGATATTCTCACTATGCCCTTGGGGAAGGTCATGTTCCTAACCTTCCGTGAGAATCTTGGAATCGTGGAATGACCCTATTTTGAGGGTCCTGTTGGACGATGAGCTCGAGGAGCTCTGGGGGGCTTTGGGGACAGCTTCTCGGAGCTATGAGCAACCACAAGGCTAGGCTTGCCAAACCTTGTTGGTGTGCTTGGACCCCACCGTTGTGATTATTGAGTTGGTTCACCTCTCATTATTTGTGCCCCGTATGCATCCTACCCATTGAGTTTAGGGCTCATGGGAAGTACCTCTCATTTGGCCAATGAGGTGGGAAAAGCTAGAGACTAGTAGCAAAGACTGATGGACGCATCAGAGATTGTCGTACTCTCTATCTAGGATGGCACGGTCCAACCACTTGATCTAGGATCAAGTCTTGTGAGGTCTCGGACCTCTGCCTGACTTCGGGTCAGATGAACCAACTTCGGGTTGGTTGGAGACTCCTTGTGAGTCCGATAGAGGTTTTGACCTCTGGGCTGAATCTGTCAGCCGGGAATGATGTCTTTGTGACTGACCCACTTTTGTTCTGAAATAAAGAGGCCAGCAAAGCAAGTTACGGCGGGATGACGCACGATGTTTGGATTGCACTTGTGGACAGAGTTCTCCCTAGTTGAGAGGGAGTGTTAAATTTGGACAACTAGGTCCAAACTCCGGGTTGTGCTGCTTAGATGACGATCGCAATATTTTTATTGGATTCCTCTTTCGGAGAGGTGTAAGATTGATCTAAAGATCATCTCGATCGGATGAGCAGAACATGTACTTTGAATTTATTCCACTTATGTGCTAGGTCGGCTTGGAATAAAATATTGACTTAAATGTCTTAAAGGACGTGTCACACACCCCCAAAGATTCCTATATATTGGAGAGACTTAGAGTTCATTTGACACACATTGTTGTGTAGGAATCCTCTCTCTCTGGATAGCATTGGAGCTATGATATACATGGACTGTTCTTTGTTTGGGTTGTTTTGGGTTATGTGTGACACGCTTGGCTGAATGACCTATTGGAGACTTTGCTAGTAGAAGCATCCTGCTGATCGCCGTAACGCCACCATTTATTATCTCTGTTTTTGGCTTGTCTTCTATAGATCTATTGGTATGTTCTATCTGCTTCAGTATTGTGTGCCCTAATCTTAAATGGCACCATGTAACATGTTCGGGAATTAACAAAAGGGCAAGTATGGCTCTCGTCTGGAGGTCAAAAAGGTAGAAATGAGGGAATAAAATGTAGGAAATGTGTATAAAATGACACCCAACATCTCCCCCAAGTTGAAGTGCTTGCATGCCCTCATGCAAAAATCTCAGCTCCCACGATTATACCTCCTGTGCAAGTCGTTGAAGTCGAGGGCGCTAGTCTGCCTTCGTCCGAGACCAGACTTCTGAGTAGCAAACAACTGCCTTGCCAAGACTCTTCGTAATCGTCATGACAGGACCCCAGCATTCTCCATCAGTAACCACATTGAAGAATTCTCATTCCAATCCAGAAGACGCTAAGGGATTTTCCACTCGGGCGTATTCTAGTATATGTAACAATAATCTGCATAAAGGATCCTTCTCTTGCAACTCGACATCTACTTGTTCTGGGCAGCAACAGGCACCTTGTCGGCCGCTCATCTCTTCATCCGTCAACTTTGATTGAGACAAAACTCCACGATTCTTCTTTTGTAGGTAGAAGTTGACTCCCTCAACCCTAGAGTACTCAAAAACTTTTTAAATTCACGCCTCAGTTCAACGACCCTTCCTGGTTCTTCTCTAATCCATAACGATGTATTCTTTTCATTAGTCTCCACTGATTTCACGGATAGATGCCACTTGATTTGATTTCTCATGAACGAAATGAAGGCGCGTAACTACAAGTCTCCCATATATGAGAATACATTTTATACCATTTGCATGCTGACATGCTCACAAATAATAGTATGCAGAAATAGCTTGCACAGCAACCTCTGTTCATCAAAATTGCTGGCGCAAAAAACATCAAGAAAAGTGCAGGTAGAATTACCCACACAAGGCTTGTCTTCCATGATAGCTTTCAGCTGAAATAAATAATAACGCTCCCAAAGAAAAATAGGGTAGGACGGGAAAGGCTGCCTACCCCCCAACAAGTTGAGGGCAAGATCATGAAGCTTTTGTTTATCAATACTCAAATCCCGAACCTGTTGTTGTAACAACAACATCTGTTCCTCATGTTTCTTTGTAGCTTCCTTTCATTTCCATTCCCCCCATCTCCTCTTCAATCCTTTCTCTACCCATTTTTCCTGCAGGGCACTTATTTTCTTCTGATGTAAATCTAGTGAGATCACTCCCTATTGAAGGGAGAGTGCCCCATGCTTTCACTTTTGCAACTCAGAGATCAATAAAGTCTTCTCGGAACTCCATACCTCATCGGGGCCCGATGTTCCACTACATGCAATATCAACTGTGGGTGTGGCAACCTCTCTGGGGTGGGATTTCTCCACCTCAACGGCCGGGTTCTGTGGAACAATGTCATAGGTGGTGGCCTTGTATTGCGTCTTCTTTATTTCTCGCCTTGGTTCTACCTCTATTCACTCCATGGTTCCTCTGTAATAACAGTGGCCTCTACAGGTTCTTGTGTGTCATCTTCCAGGTCGATTACTATGGGAGGCTCTGCTTTAACAAAAGTCGTGGAAGTTATTCTCAGAGTAGCTTTATCTTTCACTGTGTTCTCAGGAGTAACCTCCAAGGTTGCTACGC